>QUOH01000057.1:197889-265985 GCA_010416925.1 Polistes metricus
CTGGCAGATGTATTTCAAACCGTCTTCACCTTCAGTACCTGCAGAAGATGAAGACGTCTGGACATTTATGCACTCACCTTTCCAATTATCTCCACAAATAGAACCGTTTACCTCAATGTGAAGTCAAAGCACAATTGCATCACACGTTAATCCGAAAAAAAGCACCTGGCCTCGACTTAATCAACGGGAAAGATGATCAAAGAATTAACCAAAAAAGGAAATAGCGTATATTACCTCACTATTCAACGCCATTTTACGCCCTAGGCTACTATCCTACTTCATGGAAAGTAGCAGTGATACACTCACATTCACAAGCCAGTTGGGTAACCCACCTCACGACGTTACGTCATACCGACCAATCAGTCCTCTTATCCTCTTTATCTAGCCTATTTGAAAAAATGTTCACTAATCGCCTACTAAATGTCTTGGAAGTCCCTACTCTTCCCGACCATCAGTTCGGGTTTCGGAAATACCATTCAACATGAACAGGTCCATAGAATAACTCGTCAACTATCGCAAGATCTTGAAAAGAAAAAATACTGCTCCGCAGTATTCCTGGACATAAGGCAAGCTTTCGACAAAGTCTGGCACACCGGACTACTTTAATAAACTTAAGAAAATATTTCCATATCCTTTTTTTCTGATCCTTAAATCCTATTTTACAGATAGAAAATTCATGGTTTAAATATTAAACCAATTCACTTCAGCTTATCTAATCTTGTCCGGTGTTCCACAGGGCAGCGTACTTGGGCCCATACTGTACACAATTTACACGGCAGATCTACCTACCTCGGAAGGGATAACTACTGCTACATTTGCAGACGATACAGCTCTGCTAGCATCTGAGAGTGATCCACGAAACGCGACTGATATTTCTTCAACGTCATCTGCACTTACTAGAAAAAATGGTGTCAGAAATGGCGAATCAATATCAACGAAAGTAAATCAGCTCATATAACTTCACATTGCGCAGAGGCACGTGTCCCCTGTGGTCATCACTGGGGTAAATATTCCTGTTAGAGACTCGATCAAATATTTAGGTATATCCTAGACAAAAGGCTGACATGGAAGCAACATATACAAACCAAAGTAAAACACCTCAAAGAACGAGTAAGAAAAATTTATTGGCTGTTTGGTAAATCGTCTAAGTTAATTTGGAAAAAAAGCTCGCTATCTATAAAGCTATTCTAAAACCCATATGGACTTACGGAATCCAACTATGGGGAACTGCGAGTAACTCCAATATAGAGATTTTACAGAGGTTCCACATCAAAAACTCTACGAAACATCTGCAATGCCCCATGGTACGTTACAACGAAATAATTCATCAAGATTTAAGAATATCTACAATAAAAGAAGAAATTGTTAGCTTCAGTGAACGCTACAACTCCCGTTTAGCCAAACATCCCAACCCTTTAGCAAAAAATTTACTGGAAACAAAATAAACTAGTACGAAGACTAAAAAGGTTCTACCCTTCTGACCTTAAAACAAGATTTGAATGATTTAAAACATAGTAATATTATCTGAGTCTAATGTTATTATATCTACACTCACCATTGTAAATCTTATCTATTTACATTTCATGTTATTACATCACGCCAGCCTAAAGTACTTATAATCTCGTCGAGAATTGATTGTATGTTCTGTAATGAATAAAAAAAAAAAAAAAAAAAAAAACTATTGTGAGAATATAGTCCAGTCAACGCGGGGCCTTTTCCTCCATGTCTCAGGAAAGAGGATAAGAACTTGATATAAGGTAAATAGACGACGCTAAATCGAATGGTGCTAATTTCTTTGCGGTAAGAAGTGCCGTTTGTTTGAGTAAAAGGGTAAAAAAGGATAAAAATTGGTAAAAAATGGCTTTATCTTAGAATCTAGGCATTATAATCGAAAAAAGTTTCAAACAAAAGTGTAGAGAATTAAAATATACATAAAAAATGTTCTCTTGAGTTATCTTCGTATTTCAAAAATAAGCGAATAGAAATGGATTGAAGATGGGAAAATAATTGTAAGAGTGGGGAAGCAAGTCCCGCCTCTCAGTCGGCTTTTACACGCGAGAGCGGGCTAGTGTGCGTGCGAGCGTCCGTGTGCACTAATACACAAACGAAGGATCTTCGGCAATCTCGGGACTCTCGGTCTTGAATGAAAGTGCGAGTGAGAGAACAAACCAATATTTCTCTCTTTTTTATTTATCAGCGATAACGAGTATTATTGTCCTTGGCCATCGATTGTTGAGCGTTCTGATATTTCTCTTTTCATATTTTTTCTTTCGGTAGCAAGAATTTTACGTCTTGGCCATCGAGCGTCGAGCGTTTTGTATACGAGTGCGAGTGAGAAAGAAACCGATATTTCCCTCTTTCTATTTTTTTCACTCGGTAGCCAGAATTTTTACGTCTTGGCCATCGTGCGTCGAGCGTTTTGTATATCTATATATATCGGCGTATCAGCGCGGCATTTTTAAATCGAATCTTGATGCTTATGGCACGCCGTTTCTTTATTTATTGTCAAAAATAATGAACCTTGAGTAGAAAAAAAAATAATTCGTTTTAAAGAAAACTATTATTATTTAGTTGAGAGTAAAAATAATGAATTAATTTTGTGTCTCGCCATAAAATTAATTAGAATAATTAATTGATATAAATTCTTTGCCTCACAAAAATTTATTTGTATATCAAATTGAATACGTATTCTCTTTAAGACGAAATTAAAAATTTAAATATTTTTCCTATTAAATTATGTATTTTATAAAATTTTAAATTACTGACTTTTTTGTCTCGTAAAAATTTATTAGTGTATCAAATTAAATACATATTTGAAAAAGAAGAATTTTATATCCACACATAAAATTAATTCAAGATATATATGAAAGGATATTCTAAAAACGTGGAACTTATTTTTTGTCTATACATAATTTTAATTCATTTTTATTATGTTATAAGAAAACAGTAATGCATTCTGATTCATCTTCGAAGTCTGAAGAATTGTACGAAAAAATTGAGCAATTATCGAGTGGTGCGTTAGCCTAAGTAGTACGTCTTCGCTTCTCGCGCTGGGGTATTAACGTTCGATTCTTCGTGGGGGAATTATTTTTTTTATAAGTTTTGTTATCCTTAACAAGGAGACGAGAATCAGTGAGTCTCACCTCAGATTTTTTTCAAATTTTGCACTAACGATATAAAATTTATTAAGAAATCAACATTATTACGCGAGTAATAAATTACCAATTATAAATAAAATAATATCCAATAAATAACAAAAATTAATTTTTAACGTGCCGAACGATACATTTTTTAGGATGATATTTACAGGATGAATTTGTAATTTAAGTAATAAACTTTCCTTTATTTGTGCAGGATTGTAAAAAAATTTATTGCTTTTAATTTTTTTGTAATGATTTTAATTTTTTTTCTATATATAATTAGAAATTAGGAAATGTAAAAATTATTTATATAACCTAAGGATAGAAAAACTTATAAAAAAATAATTCCCCCACGAAGAATCGAACGTTAATACCCAGCGCGAGAAGCGAAGACGTTACTACTTAGGCTAACGAACACCACTCGATAATTGCTCAATTTTTTTCGTACAATTCTTCAGACTTCGAAGATGAATCAGAATGCATTACTGTTTTCTTATAACATAATAAAAATGAATTAAAATTATGTTATAGACAAAAAATAAGTTCCACGTTTTTAGAATATCCTTTCATATATATCTTGAATTAATTTTTATGTGTGGATATAAAAATTCTTCTTTTTCAAATATGTATTTAATTTGATACACTAATAAATTTTTACGAGACAAAAAGTCAGTAATTTAAAATTTTATAAAATACATAATTTAATAGGAAAAATATTTAAATTTTTTAATTTCGTCTTAAAGAGAATACGTATTCAATTTGATATACCAATAAATTTTTGTGAGGCAAAGAATTTATATCAATTAATTATTCTAATTAATTTTATGGCGAGACACAAAATTAATTCATTATTTTTTACTCTCAACTAAATAATAATAGTTTCTGTTAAAACGAATTATTTTTTTTTTACTCAAGGTTCATTATTTTTGACAATAAATAAAGAAACGGCGTGCCATAAGCATCAAGATTCGATTTAAAAATGCCGCGCTGATACGCCGATATATATAGATATACAAAACGCTCGACGCACGATGGCCAAGACGTAAAATTCTGGCTACCGAGTGAAAAAATAGAAAGAGGGAAATATCGGTTTTCTTTCTCACTCGCACTCGTATACAAAACGCTCGACGCTCGATGGCCAAGACGTAAAATTCTTGCTACCGAAAGAAAAAATATGAAAAGAGAAATATCAGAACGCTCAACAATCGATGGCCAAGGACAATAATACTCGTTATCGCATGATAAATAAAAAGAGAGAAATATTGGTTTGTTCTCTCACTCGCACTTTCATTCAAGACCGAGAGTCCCGAAGATTGCCGAAGATCCTTCGTTTGTGTATTAGTGCACACGGACGCTCGCACGCACACTAGCCCGCTCGCGTGTAAAAGCCGACTGAGAGGCGGGACTTGCTTCCCCACTCTTACAATTATTTTCCCATCTTCAATCCAATTCTATTCGCTTATTTTTGAAAATACGAAGATAACTCATAGAACATTTTTTATGTATATTTTAATTCTCTACAACTTTTGTTTGAAACTTTTTTCGATTAAATGCCTAGATTCTAAGATAAAGCCATTTTTTACCAATTTTTATCCTTTTTTACCCTTTTACTCAAAAACGGCACTTCTTACCGCAAAGAAATTAGCACCATTCGATTTAGCGTCGTCTATTTACCCTTATATCAAGTTCTTATCCTCTTTCCTGAGACATGGAGGAAAAGGCCCGCGTTGACTGGACTATATTCTCACAATAGTTTTTTTTTTTTTTTTTTTTTTTATTCATTACAGAACATACAATCAATTCTCGACGAGAATTATAAGTACTTTAGGCTGGCGTGATGTAATAACATGAAATGTAAATAGATAAGATTTACAATGGTGAGTGTAGATATAATACATTAGACTCAGATAATATTACTATGTTTTAAATCATTCAAATCTTGTTTTAAGGTCAGAAGGGTAGAACCTTTTTAGTCTTCGTACTAGTTTATTTGTTTCCAGTAAATTTTTTGCTAAAGGGTTGGGATGTTTGGCTAAACGGGAGTTGTAGCGTTCACTGAAGCTAACAATTTCTTCTTTTATTGTAGATATTCTTAAATCTTGATGAATTATTTCGTTTGTAACGTACCATGGGGCATTGCAGATGTTTCGTAGAGTTTTTGATTGGAACCTCTGTAAAATCTCTATATTGGAGTTACTCGCAGTTCCCCATAGTTGGATTCCGTAAGTCCATATGGGTTTTAGAATAGCTTTATAGATAGCGAGCTTTTTTTCCAAATCTAACTTAGACGATTTACCAAACAGCCAATAAATTTTTCTTACTCGTTCTTTGAGGTGTTTTACTTTGGTTTGTATATGTTGCTTCCATGTCAGCCTTTTGTCTAGGATAATACCTAAATATTTGATCGAGTCTCTAACAGGAATATTTACCCCAGTGATGACCACAGGGGGACACGTGCCTCTGCGCAATGTGAAGGTTATATGAGCTGATTTACTTTCGTTGATATTGATTCGCCATTTCTGACACCATTTTTCTAGTAAGTGCAGATGACGTTGAAGAATATCAGTCGCGTTTCGTGGATCACTCTCAGATGCTAGCAGAGCTGTATCGTCTGCAAATGTAGCAGTAGTTATCCCTTCCGAGGTAGGTAGATCTGCCGTGTAAATTGTGTACAGTATGGGCCCAAGTACGCTGCCCTGTGGAACACCGGACAAGATTAGATAAGCTGAAGTGAATTGGTTTTAATATTTAACCATGAATTTTCTATCTGTAAAATAGGATTTAAGGATCAGAAAAAAAGGATATGGAAATATTTTCTTAAGTTTATAAAGTAGTCCGGTGTGCCAGACTTTGTCGAAAGCTTGCCTTATGTCCAGGAATACTGCGGAGCAGTATTTTTTCTTTTCAAGATCTTGCGATAGTTGACGAGTTATTCTATGGACCTGTTCAATTGTTGAATGGTATTTCCGAAACCCGAACTGATGGTCGGGAAGAGTAGGGACTTCCAAGACATTTAGTAGGCGATTAGTGAACATTTTTTCAAATAGCTTAGATAAAGAGGATAAGAGACTGATTGGTCGGTATGACGTAACGTCGTGAGGTGGTTTACCTGGCTTGTGAATGAGTGTAATCACTGCTACTTTCCATGAAGTAGGATAGTAGCCTAGGCGTAAAATGGCGTTGAATAGTGAGGTAATATACGCTATTCCTTTTTTTGGTAATTCTTTGATCATCTTTCCGTTGATTAAGTCGAAGCCAGGTGCTTTTTTCGGATTAACGTGTGATGCAATTGTTGCTTTGACTTCCATTGAGGTAAACGGTTCTATTTGTGGAGATAATTGGAAAGGTGAGTGCATAAATGTCCAGACGTCTTCATCTTCTGCAGGTACTGAAGGTGAAGACGGTTTGAATACATCTGCCAGGTAGGAGGCGAAGAGATTGGCTTTATCTATTGGTTTTCTTGCCCATTCACCCTGGGACTGACGGATAGGTGGAATGTCTTGAATTGGACGAGTAAAACGCCTTGTTGCTTTCCAGAGTGAATAGTTAGAGTCTGCAGTAGGAGTTAAGTTCTGAAGGTAACTTTGAAGACCTTCATTTTTAAAGTTCTGTAGTATTTTTTTTAACACTTTGGTAGCTTTATTAAGTTTACGTTTGTCCTCAGGAGATCTACTATTCTGCCAATTTCTTCGCAACTTACGTTTTTCTACAATTTTATTTAAAATATATGCAGGATAGTCATGACCAGAAATATACTCCAGAGAAGGTGTAGAGGCTCGAACTGCATTTATTATGTTGTGCGTTAAATGGTTTACTGCATGGTCCACATCATCAGTTGTTTTCAATGGTAAAGTGGTATCAACAGTATTATTGAATGTTTCGCGGAAGAAATCCCAATTTGTTAGTCTATTGTATAAGGAGATTGGTGGCTTTTTGTCGATAATAGTTGTATTTATTGTTGCTATGATTGGAGTGTGATCAGAAGAAAGGTCAAATGAAGAGCAGACCTGTATATATCGAGGAGATAGATTTTTAGCGATAAAAAAATCAAGCAAGTCAGGGATTTTATTTACATCAGTTGGCCAGTAGGTAGGCTCACCTGAACTAATGCAACATAATCTATTAGTTTCGATACTTTTTGAGAGTGCTTTACCTCTTGGTGTATAATTATACTACCCCAGATGTTATGTTTGGCATTAAAGTCACCTCCGGCTAAGAATCTAGAGCCTAGACTTTCGAAGAAATTATCAAAATCTTCTTTTTTGATAGTATGTCTAGGAGGACTGTACACTGCCGAGAAAGCTATTGGACAATGCCAGTCATATATCATGACACTCGTTGCCTGAAGATGATCTTGTTATATGGCGCAAGCTCGTATGTCTTATGTTAGATTTAACTAGAATCGCAGTACCACCATGTGCCCTTCCACTTGGATGATTCGTGGAGTACATCTTATAACCGAAGATTTTAAAATAATTTTTTAACCGTAAAGTGTGTCTCCGATATTAATATAATTTGTATGTCATATAATTTTTAAAAATGCTTCCAGCTCCAATTTACGTTTCATTAGGCCATTAGCGTTCCAAAGAGCAATGCGTAATGTCTTCATTATTTATTAGTACACGACAGCTTACCTACTATTACCGTTAATAATGAAATGAGATTGTTTGATTGTTCGATTTGTTTATTTATTAGTTCACTTTGTTTTTCGATGAGTTTTTCTAGTCTACTTATAGAATCTGTAAGACTTGAGCCGTTATTATTGTTTACGTTATTTGAATGCTGCGGATTTGAAGTATCTGATATTTGTATATTTTTATTTACGGCTTGTGCGTAAGACATAGATTGGTCGGCGTAACGTTGAATGTTTACCGGTGGGTTGGTTTCGAGATTAGATTGAATATTTACAGTTTTCCTTATTCTAGGTGTAGCAAACGTCTTTTTGTACATCTCTTGGTAGGAAGGGCACCCTTTGTAGTTCGCAGTATGGTTGGCACCGCAGAGGAAACAAGTTGGTGGAGTATCTATAGATTTCTTACAATCTACCGTAGCATGCTGACCAGAACATTTAACACACTGAAAATTGCGATTGCAATACTTTTGAGTGTGACCATACTTTTGACATCTCTTGCATTGAGCAATTTCCTTTTTCTTACGTGGTGATTCAAATTTGACTATTGTGTATTCAGTTTTTTTATATTGTAGACCATGTTGTTGTTAGGTTTTGTTTAAGATCAATAAAGAACATGGATAGTGGGTTGTGTGTAGCTCTGTGATAAATATTACTGATGTTTACAACTTCGTGACCCAGCTCCATTAGTTCGTCTTTCAGGTCGTTCAAATCAGCAGAGTGATGTACGTTACGTAACACTACTCTAAACGAACGTTCTTGTTTTAATTGAAATGTGTGTGTGAAAGCTAGCATTTAATGATTTTAAGGTTTTAGTAATTTTTTCTGTAGGAGTCCGCATCTGCTGGTAATATACGAACCTGATTATTACTAATTTTATAGGTGTAATTATCTTTTTTTAACTACATCATTTAGGCATTTAGTTAAAGATTGAATGTCAAGGACGTCATCTATGTAAATTGGAGGAGGTAGTGGTATTTTCTGCACTTGTTCGTTGCGGCATATCGCAATCTGTGACTATACTTGAAGTTAAGACCGAGAATCTGTTAACGGTTTCGGGTACTCCATTACTTCGAGGAACATTGTTGTTATCATCATCTATTCTTGCTCTTTTTATTGCTACAAGAAGCATGCTCACGCCTATGAGTAGTAACCTTTTGCCATGGTGGAAATGTGGTTGATGTTTGCATATCCGGTCAAGGATATGCGAAAGGTTGTTGCCATGAGCTGGTGACCGATTTGTTTTAAAAATTAAACAACCAGGTAACGAATTTATTCGTTATACATAAAATGTAAACAAAAAGTTATAAACACGCGGATCTACACTCTGAACGTCCGTACACTTCGAATGCTTAGACGCGACTTAGAAAATAATATAAAAGATAAAAAATCGAAGATAAAAAACAAAGTATCTACTAAAGAAGATATTTGAAAAATTTCAATGCAATTATCGGAAAAAATTCCGGCATCTATAAATCCTGATTTAAACTGGATAATTTATTGTAAATTTAAAAAAGAAGATTTGAATTATGTGTTATTTCGTGTTTAAATAATATAAAATGAGAAATAAAAATCATACATTTTTATTTATACATTTATTATAAACAATACGAATTCATTTAATGTGATTGGAAGTATAATATAATAATCTGATAAATAATTTAAAACAAACAAACATAAATAATAACTAATTATTTCTTTAAATAATAATACGAATATTATTTCGTTCAATTTAAAACATAAGAATTATTCAATAAATTTCAATATTTTTGATATATTCTAATATGTGTATATATATATATATAACATGAGTATAGTGAAAAACTATAGAAAATATTCATAAATAAATATATATATGTAAAGAGAATATATTCTCTTTAAACTTGGCGCGCTAAGTATGATCCGCGCGCCTCTATGATGGTATATAAGCAAAGAAAAGTGAGAACGTATATAGGTTAGAAATTTCGTTAAATAAAGATACATTAGTAATTGTTATTAACCGTACGGGTGATCAACGAATAGTGTTGTGAAAGAAGGACGAATAACTGACGTTATCATCGTCGTTTCTCTTATTTTACATTTTTGTGATTTTTATCATTTGTGAATATTAGTAATAAAAGTCTTTTTTGAAGTTAATTGAGGTATGTATTATTATTTATTAGTTATTTGAGGTTAACTGAGATATGTATTATTATTTATTAGTTTTTTAGGTTAACTGAGGTATGTATTATCATTTATTAGTTTTAATACGTTTCATTCCCTCTCTATAGTGATCACAAATTTAGGTTGAAAATGGAAAAATTAGATAACAAGTTGTGCAATTTTTTATGCCCAACCATACGATGATAATTTTTTATTTAAATCTAAGAATACTGATAAATTACAAACGTTCTCTTTATCTTGATATTATAACAGACAATAGTAAGTAGAATAGCAATATTCTATTCAGTTAAAATACTTTACCGAGTAACATATATGTATTATATTGTTTTTTAATTCAATTTATGGTGCTCTGATACTCGTTTCTATATTTTTTATATTTCATATATAAACTATATTCCCAAATAGTTTTATCTAAGTGTGTGGCTCTACATTTTTTGTTCCAATCAAGGACTGTAACACATCCAAGAAAAAGATTCCATTTTACCATCGGATCTATGCATATAAATTTCATTTTCCAATGGTTAACGATATAAAGAAATCTTTTAACTAATGTCTCCTTCATAGAGATCGTATGTTAATTATTATGCAAATAGAATCCAACCACAGTTTCAAGGAATAAGCAAGACATAATTCTTTTAAAAGGTAAAAATAATAACCTTGCTTCTACAAAAAATGAATATTATAATTCTCTTAAAAATTCTCTTCAAAAATATTTATTCAAAGCATTAGAAAACTTATTCTCTCTGCATAGATAATCAACCATTTTACTGGAAGGGAGAACGCATTATTTTCAACAACGATAAGAAGAAGCCGACGATACAAAAATCATGAAAGATTTGGGAAGACACCGTCTTCTTTTTATTCACTCTGGGAAGAAACCATGTGCATTAATATTCCATCAAAAGAATTGAAAAATGAATGCATTTTAGTTATTTATAAATTATTTTCTACAATAATTCTTATTAAACTATAATCTCTTGCATCTTTTTGACCAATATCAGTATACATTTAAATTCTTGTTTCAGTTTTGGAGATTTCTAAAACTAATGCAGAGAAGTGTAATCCCTATTACTATCGTTATAAAAATGTATCTAAAAGAACGTACTCATCACAAACAAACATGGAACGTTGTAAGGCGTATAGGTTGTGAAAGAAAATATTTTGTTACGTAAAAGAAGTATAATTTCTTACATGCATACGTAAGTACACACACCTAGATTTTTAAAAGAATTATAATATTCATTTTTTGTAAAAGTAAGATTATTATTTTTACCTTTTAACAGATTCATGTCTCGCTTATTCCTTGTAACTGTGGTTGGATTCTATTTGCATAATAATTAACATGCGATCTCTATGAAGGAGACATTAGTTAAAAGATTTCTTTATATCGTTAACCATTGGAAAATGAAATTTATATGCATAGATTCGATATTAAAATGGAATCTTTTTCTTGGATGTGTTACAGTCCTTGATTGGAACAAAAAATGTAGAGCCACACACTTAGATAAAACTATTTGGGAATATAGTTTATATATGAAATATAAAAAATATAGAAACGAGTATCAGAGCACCATAAATTGAATTAAAAAACAATATAATACATATATTTTAGTCGGTAAAGTATTTTAACTGAACAGAATATTACTATTCTACTTACTATTGGCTGTTATAATATCAGGATAAAGAGAACAATTATAATTCATCAGTATTCTTAGATTTACCTTTTCTAGATTTAGAGAAGTTACATGTCTGGGTAAAGTTACTATTTGCCATGGTGGCAAGTTTGGTTTAGGCATATCCTGGTCAAGTATAAGAGAAAGGCTAATTAAATATGTCAAATATTCTGGCTGATCTATACAGAAATAAAGCTCATCCTATGTATTAAATAATATCACAAATATTATTATTCTACTACTTGTTATTCTATAATGATTTGCATTGAATATTTTGGAAAGCAAATCTATAAATATAATATATATATATAAGCTTTGTATACATGTGCCGGTGTATTGAGTGATTAGCTGTTTGGATGTGGCGCTATACATCGGATAAACAAAAACATTAGAGAGATAGGAAGGGAGAGACAGTTGGTGTTTAAATCTAGCAGGAGTGACAGTTGGTGTTTAAATCTTGCAGGAGTGACAGTCTTTAAATCTGACAAGAGCGTTTTAGAAGTTTAGTTGAAAAATCTTGTAAATTAAATTTAATTAAAAACGTATTAAGATTGGCATCAATTAATAGAGAAACGGGAGCATGAACTTTTAATTGTTGATTCTCTTATTTTAGGTCAGTTGATCACGTGTAAATATTGTAAAATTATTAATCTAATTTATTATGTTTAAATAAATTACTCTTATTTTAGACGAATCTAATTGTGGTTCTTACTCTCAACAAATTAAGGATTACAAACATATTATAAATCAACAATTAGTACGTTTGTGGAAAACAAAGGAGACATGGCGAAGCTACAGTTTGAATTTGAACTGGCGGCTGATACAGATCAAAAATCTAACGTTATTATAATCAAAACAATAACAGATATAGATGGAAAAAAATTCTTGATACCACAATGTTACCAGTCTTACAAACAACACCCAGAATTATCGAAACTAAACGAATTTAAAAGAGTTAAGAAATCACTAGAAAAACGTGGCCAAGGAAGAAATGTTTGGATAACATTAGACGATGAAATTTTAAAACTCTATAAAGATGAAAGTGGAAATATGATATACAATGATTTTTTGCTAGAAGATGTTACTAACATAGAACAAAGCACAAAAAACATTCCTGCAACACAGATAGACGAAAACAATGAAATTTCTTGAAAAGTTATGCAAAAAAGAACCTACACAGGAGAATAAAAATAAAAATTTGAATGAATTATGTGGAAAATTTGTGCTGGATAAATTTGAAGGAAAGAAAATGAATGCGAACCAATGGTTACAAATATATGAAAGTGAATGCAACAGATTAGACATAAAAAATGATGTTGAAAAAATTGAAATTTTAAGATTATTTTTAGATGATACGATAAAGGATTGGTTCCACTCAATTTTAATTAGACATTCATTAAACTCTGAGTGGACAACATGGAAAAATAATTTTTTACAAACATTCGCAGATAGAGGTTGGTCATCTGTTACTTATGCTTTAAATTACAAGTATCTCACTGGTTCAATCCAAGAGTATGCAGAAAAAAAAGAATACTTACTACTGGAAATAAATAAAAATATGGATTGACAGACAAGAGACTAATAATTCAGTTGATTTATTTAGTGAACTAAGGAAATACGAAAACATTAGTGGGAAAAATTTAAAAAAAATAAATGAAAATAGACCAAAAATAATAAAACCTGAAACGAAACTGACTTTGAAACAGCCTTGTAAAATTTGCGAAAGTAAAGGTAAGAAAAACAGATATCATTCTGAAAATTTGTGTTGATTTAAAGAAGAAAGGACTGAAGATAAAATAAACAATTCCATATTACAAATCGACACTTTCGAAGATCCAAAAAACTAAATATTCCCCCGCTGATTGAAATTAAGGTGTTACTAAATAACACAATTGAATGCACAGGTATTTATGATCCTGGTTCAAACATAACACTAATAAATTCCAAATTAGTAAAAATAAAAAATTTGACAAAAGACAACTTTAGTAGCACAATAAAAACAATTAGCGGTAGGGGAAAAACTGATTGCTTAATAACATTAAATGCAAATATACTAAACAAAGAAGATAAAATCAATGCATTTGTTTATAATAATGAAAATTTCAATCACGATATGATATTAGGACTAGACATTATAGATAGATTTGGATTGACCCATGATAGGAATTTAAATATCCAATTACAAAAAGAAATAAAACAAAAGGTAGAAAAAAAAGAAAAAGTATCAGAAGATATGCTGATACCAAAAGAGATAAAAATTAAAAACAATAATAAAATTAAGATACAGGAGAAAGAAAAAATAGAATTGGAAAATGCATTCACCAAATTTCAAGTAAATTTTAATGAAGGTATTAATATAGAAGAATTTAATATAGATATTGATCATTTAGATACTGATCAAAGATGTACAATTATAAAGCTATTAGAGAATTATAAAAGCATATTTGCAAAAGACAAATATGACATTGGTAACGTCAAAAATTACGAAGCATTCATAGACCTGCAAACAAACAAGTATTGTTCAAAGAGACCATACAAATGTTCATTAGAGGACAGAGCGGAAATTGAAGGCCAAGTAACTCATTTATTAAAACGCCAACTTATTGAAGAATGTTACGGCCCTTTTGCAGCGCCAGTCACACTAGCTTATAAAAGAGAGGAAGGAAGAAAAAGTAGACTGTGCGTTGATTTTAGAGATCTGAATAAACTGATAGTGCCTCAATTTCAACCGTTTCCCCTAATTGAAGATCTAATGGTAAAGACTGTAGATTGCAAGTTCTTCACAACACTCGATATAAATTCAGCCTTCTGGTCCATACCATTGAGAGTTCGAGATAGAGAAAAAACTGGGTTTGTGACACAAGAAGGTCATTACCAATGGACGGTTTTACCGTTTGAATTAAAAACATCTCCAGCAATTTTCAAGAGAATCTTGGTAAATATAATTAGAAAACACAACCTATCAAATTTTGTCGTGAATTACATAGAAGATATACTGATTTTCTAAAAGACGTTCGAAGAACATGTTAATCATTTAAAACAATTATTGAACGCTATTGTAGAAGAAGGATTCAGACTAAAACTTACAAAATGCAGATTTGCAGCCAACTCAGTGAAATATTTAGGTCACTTTATTACAGAAAATACTATAACCCCTTTAAAAGATAATTTAAAATCCATAATAGACTTTCCGGTACCAAAAAACAGGAAAAACATCAGACAATTTCTAGGTAAAGTCAATTTTTACAGAAAATACATCCCTAACGTCTCAGTATTACTCGAACCTTTACGTAATCTACTCAGGAAAAATATAAGTTTTAGTTGGTCAAATGATTGTGATGCTGCTTTCAATAAAGTCAAAGAGTATTTATGCTCAAAGCCAATCCTAGATATTTATAATCAAAAAGCTCCAACGTTTATATACACAGACGCGAGTATCAACGGTATAGGAGCCATATTAAAACAGTCACAAAAAGATGGCACACGTAAGCCAGTAGCCTATTTTTCAAAAAAATTGAGTGAATCACAGAAACAAAAGAAAGCAATCTTTCTAGAATGCTTACAAGGGGACCTTACACTTAGTCCGACACGGATTTTAACGAGCTTTGGTATATTAGTACAGTAAGACCTCTTTTTGTGCGGTCCTTTTTTATACGATTTTATTTTTGTGCGATTTATTTTTATGCGGTATCTAAATCTCAGCAGCGTTGCTACCAGTTTTATGTTTTCTTTCAATGTACATATACATGTGTGGACGAACTGATTACATGGTCTCTTTGACGACGATGTATCCGGACTTCGCGACGCTGTTCATCTGATTTAAACAATCTCCTAACAATTATTTAATTTCATTGAAATCATTTTCACATCTATATTTCGCAAATAATTGATG
Source organism: Polistes metricus (assembly GCA_010416925.1). NCBI lineage: Eukaryota > Metazoa > Arthropoda > Insecta > Hymenoptera > Vespidae > Polistes > Polistes metricus. Next base: position 213,388 of record QUOH01000057.1, read on the forward strand.
TATTTTCTAAGTACGACTTTTTTTATGCGGTCCCTATCCACCACACAAAAAGAGGTTTTACTGTATATCGTACAAAGTTGTTTATAATATGTAAGTATTTATAAAATTACCGAATATTTTTTTGTACGATTTCTTTTATGCGGTCCCTATCCACCGCACAAAAAGAGGTTTTACTGTAGTATACTTTGAGGTTGTTACCGTGGTAAAGTATTTTGTCCTAACGCTCAACCATTTTTGAGAAAAAAGCTTTTGAAGTTTTGGTTTTTGTTGTATACATGTTTATATTATCTTAAATTCGACCGTCTTTCAAGTAGCGCGCTAGCGTATCTAGTAGCGTTCTCGCTTTTCGTACCGCTAGTTAGTGGTTCGATCCTTCATAGAGGAAGTTTTTTTTAATAATTTTTTTCTGTCTGTTTTCAAATTATTTTTTCATATTTTTTAATTTTTAAATATATACAGGAAAGAAAAAATTATTTATTACAAAAAAATTAGAAATAATAAATTTTTTTCACATCTTGCGATAATAATAAAGGAAAATTTAATTCTTAAATTACAATTAACATTTTATTTTTTAACAGGTATATGAAAATAGACAAATAAAGACTTATCTCTCGTGAAGATTGTATCAAGATACAATCAATAGTCCATCATCAATTGTCATCAAAAATTTTTCATAAAATGATTCGATATGCATGGTTCGCTTTGAAATTATTAAAACCAAATGAAAGAGAAATATTTGTAAATGTTAATCAAGTTTGTTTTTCAACAAATCTTTTAAAAAATCGTTGTTCATGTTGTTGCGTATCCCACGCAACGAGTGAGTAGGGCGAAGCACCTAGGCGCGTACGGCCCTGCCAAAGCGTTAGACGCGTGCGATAAAGCAATATCGTTGTTTTTAGTGGTAACCACGGTGGCGCTAAGATGCCTGCAAGGGCTCTTTCTTTATTCTAGCTCGCGTTCTCCCACTACATTTATCACGCCAATCATATGTATCGACAGCCGCGTTATGCTCGGACTTTTCGGTGATTGGTGCAGCATTGCATCGCCTTTTGGTATAAAAGCCAGCGCGTTTTTGCGCCGGTTGTCACTCTGGATTCATCGCTCGAGATTCATCTAGCTGGGACTTGCGAGAACTACTTCAAGGAGAATTCTTTGTATTGCGTAATACCATATCATCTAAGTTCGGCCAGCGACAAGGGACAAAGGCGGTCCTGCACTTGGCCAGAATTATCCGGATTTGTGGATTCTTCTTCATCGTTTTCAACCAGGGTTTTTATGCCGAAAGGCTTTTCCCTGACGAGCCAATAAAGCGTACTTTTTAGTACTGATTGGGCTCAAATAAAGTTGTTATTGTGTTCTTTATTTTCCTATCCTCCTTCCCATTAATAAGGAATCTCGATATCACTCGTAAGGGCATTTTTCGATTCACTACTATCCACTGGAGTACCGATTAAGGCATCGGTCGCACCAACACATGTAACAAGTCATCTTTTATTAATTGCGCGAGATGTGAAAAAATTAATTGTTTTGAATGCTTTTACGAGAACTATCACTCTGGAACCTGCGTTTAATAAATAATAATAAATGTACAATAAATGTTAAAACACATAGATATAAAAAAATTATACATGAAATTGTTAATGATTAGAATATATACGATTGTTATTTGTTAGTATATTGAAGATTTATCTATTTTTATATACCTGTTAAAAAATAAAATATTAACTGTAATTCAAGGATAAACTTTTCCTTTATTATTTTCGCAAGATGTGAAAAAATTTATTATTTCTAATTTTTTTATAATAAATAATTTTTTCTTTCCTGTATATATTTAAAAATTAAAAAATATGAAAAAATAATTTGAAAACAGACAGAGAAAAATTATTAAAAAAAACTTCCTCTATGAAGGATCGAACCATTAACTAGCGGTACGAAAAGCGAGAACGCTACTAGATACGCTAGCGCGCTACTTGAAAGACGGTCGAATTTAAGATAATATAAACATGTATACAACAAAAACCAAAACTTCAAAAGCTTTTTTCTCAAAAATGGTTGAGCGTTAGGACAAAATACTTTACCACGGTAACAACCTCAAAGTATACTACTAATATACCAAAGCTCGTTAAAATCCGTGTCGGACTAAGTGTAAGGTCCCCTTGTTAGCTATAAAAGAAAGTTTAAAATTTTGGCCACATTGGCTGATTGGAAACACATTTACGATTTACACAGACCATAAACCGTTGGAAGATCTAAATATAAAAAATAGAACAGATGATGAATTAGGAGAAATGTTACACTATATATCGCAATATAATTGCAAAATCATATATAATCCTGGAAAAGAAAACACCGAAGCTGACTGCCTTAGCAGAAACCCTGTCTATGAACGCGATGAAAATGACGAAGACAAGTTAAAAACAGTCAATATCATAAACCTGAATGATATAGTAATTGATCAACAAAAGAATACAAGTTTAAAAGATAAGAAATATCTTATCATGGAAAATAATATCTATTATAAACAAGATAAAAAGAAAAGAAATAAAATAGTCCTAAGCAAAGAATATAGTAAAATAATAATAAAAAAAATCCATGAAGAATTTTGCCATATTGGAATGAACCAATTTGAAGCAAAAATGAGACCATTTTATACGGCACCAAATTTGTCGACTAATATAAAATTGATTTGCAAAAGCTGCGAAATTTGCATAAAAAATAAAACGAGACTAAATAAGAGATTTGGATTGATGTCACACTTGGGTCCAGCAGAAAAACCGTTTCAAATAATATCAGTGGATACAATTGGTGGCTTTGGTGGACAGAGATCAACGAAAAGATACTTACATTTACTGGGTGACCATTTCACCAGATTTGCTTATATCGTATGCTCTAAAGATCAAGCAGCTAAAGACTTCATAAAATTAATCAATAAGACTTCTAAGGAAAGTAAGATTGAAATATTACTAGCAGATCAATATCCAGCGATCAACTCAAAAGAATTTAAAAACTACCTCAAGGAGAGAAATATTGATCTAATTCACACAGCAGTAGATGCACCCTTTTCAAATGGATTGAATAAGAGATTGAACCAAACTTTGATAAATAAAATAAGATGTATGCTTAATAGTGGTGATAAAAAGAAGGCTTGGTCGAAGATCGCGGAAGAATGCGTGAAAGCATACAATAATACAGTCCATACTGTAACAGGATTTTCGCCTACTTATTTGATGAGCGGTGAGTCTACGGATTTACTTCCTCCTGAATTAAAAGACACAAACAAAAATTCGAATAATTTAGAACACGATCGCTATATAGCACTGCTCCGATCAAAAAGATCACACATATATAATAAAACCCTATTTGATAAAAATAGAATAAATCATAATTTTAAAGAAAATGATATGGTTTATATAACCAACGGAAACAAATTAAACAGGGAAAAAATGGACGAGAAAAATTAGCCCCTTTATAATACAAAGAAAAATCTCAGATTCAATATTTGAAATAAATTCCAGACGTAAAAGGAAAGCATTAGGTCTATACCATGTTACAAAGCTCATACCCGAGGCTGACTGCTTTTATTAATTTCAAGCTTAATTTGTCTTTGCAAGAAAATTAAACGGCTCGGGGAGGGAAGATGTAAGCTTAGTATACATGTGCCGGTGTATTGAGTGATTAGCTGTTTGGATGTGGCGCTATACATCGGATAAACAAAAACATTAGAGAGATAGGAAGGGAGAGACAGTTGGTGTTTAAATCTAGAAGGAGTGACAGTTGGTGTTTAAATCTTACAGGAGTGACAGTCTTTAAATCTGGCAAGAGCGTTTTAGAAGTTTAGTAGAAAAATCTTGTAAATTAAATTTAATTAAAAACGTATTAAGATTGGCATCAATTAATAGAGAAACGGGAGCATGAACTTTTAATTGTTGATTCTCTTATTTTAGGTCAGTTGATCACGTGTAAATATTGTAAAATTATTGTGGGATGCGAGCACCTCCAAGCCAAACACTTAAGTAGGCGTTCGTGAGGAGATTGGACGGTGGGCCCTGGATAGCTCAATTGGTTAAAGAGCAGTCGTCCGGAAAGCGGAAGATCCGGGTTCAAGTCTCGGTCCAGTCTGTCCAACGGCCACATTTTTTCACGAATCCTACATTATTAATCTAATTTATTATGTTTAAATAAATTACTCTTATTTTAGACGAATCTAATTGTGGTTCTTACTCTCAACAAATTAAGGATTACAAACATATTATATATGTATATATGTATAAACAAATTTTGTGTGTGTGTGTTGTATTTAACTATGCCAACAATAAAAACAAAATTTCTGGTAGAAAATAGTTAATTCTGTCTCAAAATGTATATGCTTAAGGTAGCAATAGCAAATCTAAAACTACTTTCATATTTTTGATTAATAAATGCAACTGAAACTTGAAATATTTTTTTATTATTTTAATATTTTAAAAAATATTTTAAACATTTTTCGTAGATTCTTTTTTATTTCCCTACATTATGAAATTATTATAAAAATACCATGTTTTACACACAAAAATAAAATACTTCAATATTAGTAGTAATGTTTTGCTTTACTTATTTTAATAATTAATGATCCAATTTTGCGAAGCATTTGAAGAGGTTTAACAATTTCTCAAGATTGTCTTTTTATAATTCACATAATCCACTATTAGTTTCGTAAAATGTCTTGTAGAAATATATTCAAATTGTATTGCTATTAATATGTTATACGCATGTGCAACTACAAATTCAAGGCGCAAGCGCACTTTGAAAAAAATCTCCCACTCATGACGTTTCCACATTTGTAATAATTAATAAGTAATTAAATAATTAGTTTAAAAAATTAGCAATTATGGATTTTAAATAACCATTTTATTAGCAATTTAGCTCACTTATTAATTTTTTTCTGCTGTTGCAAACTACGTTGTTTTACTTAGAATTAAAAAAAAGAAGTTTTCATATTTTTAATTGTCAATAACTAATTAAATAATTAATTAAAAAGTTAGCAATTATGGATTTTGAATTAGCAAATAGTTAGCAATTAAATGCTGTTATTCATTTTTTTCAACTGTTGAGGTTCTATTCCAATTTTTTAATGCTGATTCCAACTGTTAAGAAATAATTACTTACGCTTTTAAGTTTCCGTCTCTCTCCGCTATATCGTAGTGGCAAGAGTGAATCTCGCGCGTGATTAGCGCTATTGTCGCATTGTTAAAGTATATCGTTCTTATTGTACAGTTGATTTTATTCGAAAAGCTAGGAGTTTAATGTCCGTGTAATTAGATTGGCCACATAATCCATGAACATTCGTTAATAAGCTCTCGAAGGAAGCGGTTGTTTTGTCTACAGAAAGAAGTCTCGAGTTTCTTTGGCTTCTCCGCTGATTGATATATAAATACGGTAAGACTTTAAAGATATATTTTATTTATATATATATTTTTTTATGGAAAAATTTGTTCGAATTTTAAGTAGATTTTTGTTAATATTTTAATTAAATAATATACTAAATTTTGGGGTAATTAGCTATAATTTACAATTTTCTTTTATTATTACTTTATATAAGCACTTATGTTATCTTAAGGTGGTTTTTTTTATATTTTGAAACAACAATAATTTATTGTTTCGTGACTCTCTCTAATATTATATTTCATTTAATAATTATATTCTTGCAACTTTTTTCTATAGCGTGTAACATTCCTATGTTATGTATGTATATTTATTAGTAGTTTTCGTAGATTAAAAAATAATTTATTTATTTTATTAAGAACTACTTTCTTTCTTTGCCTTTCGTAGGAACTCGTTTTTATATATTTAATATTGCTCATACGTTAAATATATCAGAAAATTGTATCTGAAATCTGACTAATTATGATTATACAAATTATCAGTTTGCGTCTATGAAAAATGTAGCCTCTTTGTTTCGTATTTGTTTATAGTTATATACTTTATATTTTTCAAGGATTATCAAAGACAGATTATTATAAAATAGAAATGGTAGATGAATATGTTTTACGCATTTATCAAGGTTATTTTTAAGTATATATGTGAACTATAAAAACTTTTCTTACGAAATTCTAAGGTTACTTTTCTTTTATTCGCGGTTATTGCTTTCTTTTTTTTTTAGTTTTCTCGTGTAGGAACTCGTGAGCACGTTAACGAATAATAAAGGAGACTTTCTAATGTTTATTGTTTTTATTGTCTGATGCTTTTGATCACTTTGATTTGTTCTTTTTTTTTTATTCGTAACTCATAGAAATTCATCGTAGTTTGTTGAATAATTTAACACTTAATTAAAACAAAATATTAATTTTACCAATAATGTTTAATTTAATGAGAAATGATAATAATATGAAATAATTGTAAATAACCTTGGTAATAATAATGCCGTCATATTAACTTAATAGCAAATGCAGTTGTGATTTAAATCATTAATAATTCTGAATATCAATAAATTAATAATGCCTAAATATTAATAATTCTAATTAATGTTATTTAATAAATTCATATTAACACTTTGACGTCCGAGCGTTTCGAAAAAATTTCTTCGCTTGGCGCCGGCAGCGCTATTACGGATTACTTCGCTCACGCCCGACCGTTCTCTTACTGCAGTGGCTCCTAAACTTTTTTGATCCATGGATCCTTTTTTATAGTCAAAAGTTGTCCACGGACCCCCAAGTGAGAAAGCTACTATAAAGCATAGGACAAAAATTTAAAAAAAAATTGTTGAAGAAGTATTTATTGAAATTATAACTTTTGTTTAAAATTAAATAGAAAAAATTAATGACTTTGATGAACGTGATGAGATTTTATCAGTATATTTATGTCTGGTTCGATGTTTGTGAGAAGCAACCGCGAATCCCCACGAGCACTATTTTATAGTCGGTTTCTTTTTTTTGTGATGAGATTCATAACGGCACTGAATCCACGTTCTACCGAATAGGAAGACGGGAAAGCAGTCAACAACTTCTGTTCAGTAACCTATAACGCAGGATAAAAAATTAGGATTTGTTTTTATAACCAGAATTTGTGGTATCCTTGAAACATTGGTTTAAGTTTCTCATTTGTGGATATTTTTTTATATTAATAATTAAACCTTGCGCGGACCTCTTTGGAGCTTTGGAATTTTGGAGCGACAAAGTAAATTAATTTAAAATTTTTACATTTAGTTTAAGTATTAGGAAAGAAAAATTTTATCAAATTTTTATTCTCTTCGTAACATTTCTCATTGCTCCTAAACATCCTTAACACTAGGTTTACGAACATTTCTTATATACCTATCTGTACGAACACGCGTTATATGTTAAAAACACACATTTCTTCAAACCATAACAATAAAGGACAAAATTTCTTATATCTCTACCTATCAGAAAAACATATTTACTTATTCTAGAAATATCTAATAAATTTGTTTATATAGAAAACGCATTTATCGTATCCTAGAAATACCAATTTGAATATTCATATTTTAACCGTCTCTTGTCTTTATACACTTATTCACACCTTTATTTATACATTTTCCCTAATCCTACATATAACTATATATTTATTTAAACGCGTATATTGAATGTAATTTAATATAATATGATAAAGTATAGTGGAATAGAATTGTAAGTGTCGATAGTCTTCTCCCCCCCGAATCACTAATTAATTACTGTCGTATCTTTCACTGTTTTTCGTCGTAATTTTGAACTAAAACTTTGTACGTTTTACTTAACTAAAACAATCCTTACTCGTTGTACTTCTTAACATCTCATTCTAATTCATTGTACTTCGTAACGTAACATAACATAATCTAATTTAAGATTTATTAGTATTAATTTTATTAAGTTTAATAGTATTAGTGTTTAATTTGATATAATTGTTAAGAAAAATTAGGATATTGATAAATATTTTTAACCTTAACAGCATACACATTACTTTAAACCGTACTCTCTTAACTTTAAACCATACATTTTACTTTAAACCTTACAATCTACTTCTAAACCTTACATTTTACTTAAAATCTTCTTATTTACTTTAAATCTTGCTTTTATCTGTTCCTTTATTGACTATATATATAAGAATCAGCCTGACGATCTCTCATGCGCTCGCGTTTCATTCCACAACTTTTCTTTTTTTTGTGTCTTTTTCTTATTGGTCTCGTAGGTCTAGGATACAATACGCACACGCACGCATGCACGCACGCATACACACATATACATACAAACGATCGTACTTACAATCGTGCTCTAAAATATAAGCACGAAAGGACACGGTCCAGTCCATCTCCTTAAGTTTCATACAGCCAATTCTTTTTTTTTTACGGTCATATGAGACATGACAATCTATAAAACCGCGATTGTTCTTATAATTTTTATTTTTTTTTCTTATTCTTATTATTATTTTTTTTTGTTTCATTAAAATATAATTTTAATTAAAATATAATAATTGCTACTTCACGAGAACGAATTGATTTATCCGATCTAACTGTGTTTATTAAACTATTTCATTCGAAAATATTTGTACATTAAAACGTGGGACATTCTCTCGCATTCATCGAATTATCGTTATTTTTATTTAATTATTATGCAGCTATAGTACAATGGTGTCGTAACCGCAATGTCTCTTCACCCTTCTTCTTATTTAACAGTCTCCCAAAAAAGTAACTGACAATATGAACGCATCTGTGTTTGCAAGTGATCCTTCAAAACTCTTAATACTAAACGTATAAAGAGCATCATCGCGTTTTGACTGTCGAATGTAACTAATTGTAAGTGATAATAATCTCTATCAAGCGTAAAGAATGATCTGTTAAAACTGTCTTTGATAAATTTTTTATTTTTGCAGCTATATATTAATAACGTTACCGTTAAGATACTGGTCGTCACTAAGGAAAAGGAATCACTAGAAATAAACCCAATCACTTATTCTCTGCGACAGTCAACCAGAATCATTGCTGTGAGAAGCCCATGACAATGAAGTCAAAGTAAAACCGCAGTACATCAAAATACAATCGAATACGCTCAAATGAAGGTGAGTGAGTGAGTGAGTGAAAGTGAAAGTGAAAGAGAGAAAGAGAGAGAGAACACTGGAATAGGGAGAGTATCGGATCTTTTTCTATACTATCGAATACACGTGATCTAAACGATAATAAAATAATTTTTAAGATTTGTAGAATGCTATTACATACTTTATATTTCCTCTTTTATTTCAAATAACTGTAAGAAGAAATAATATAAATATAGAATTGATTCTTTGACGTGTTTGCATAAAAATAAAATAAAATAGATTAAATGAACAGAAATGAAACCACGATGATAGAACGCAGCAGTCATTGTGAGCTTTGGAGATTGAATATATAAATGCTCTCCCTACTCGCTATGCCCAAATCTAAAGAGTAACAACCTCCCCGCATTACGTTACCTTACATTACGTTACCTTACATTACGTTACCTTACATTACGTTACATAATATTATCGTTAATAATAAAATGTTTCTTATTTCATAACTTTATACATACTATGTATAATTATTATGCAATGCTTAAGTTACACATTATTTATCGATACAACTACCTGACGCGAACATCGCATTTACATAACCTTAATAAACCTGCCTCTTTATTTTATGGGAGCACGAAGCGATGGGGGTTCTTTTTTTTTTGTATATATTTTTTTGTTTTTTCTTTTTATGAATTTCTCTACTAGTTTGCGTATACATATAGATATATACACATCCGAATGTCGAGAGATCTCTATACGATTTATATACCTTAGTTGAATTTTATTTTTGCTTTAGTTCTGTTTATATAGTTTCATTTCGTTTCGTTCCGTCTTGTTTTTCCTTATTGCACACACATTCATATACCATATGATTTACTTTGCGAGCATCGCGCTCCTGCGAATACACTGCTATTACACATCAGTTGAAAAAAAAATTCAATCACACGCACTAGGTGAGAGACATTCGTTGAACTATAAACGTAAATTTAATTTCAAATTTAAAAAAAACTGTCGCATTCAAATGTTCATTGTACGCTATTTAAATATAATAAAATTTTTTTATTTTTTTTATTTATTCTTAAATAAGTTTCATTAAAAAATGTTTCTTTGCAGAAAGCCAGATGACGGCAAATACCAATTTAATAGGTGGTTCATATTAAAGTAGCACATTTGTCTCGAGGTCAAGCAACAGCCATCTAATATACCAGGATTTTAATTGGTATATTAGGGAGTCTAAATACAGGTATATAAATATATATGTTATATGTTGAATTTTTTTTCAACTGATGTGTAATAGCAGTGTATTCGCAGGAGCGCGAGGCTCGCAAAGTAAATCATATGGTATATGAATGTGTGTGCATTAAGGAAAAACAAAACGGAACGAAACGAAATGAAACTAAACAAAACTAAAGCAAAAATAAAATATGTTATATATATATATATATATATATATATATATATATATATATATGTTGGATTTATTAATCATAGGACAAATGTACAATTTTCGTGCGAACGACCTAATAGTATTTGGTGATGGCTAAAAGATATCAGAATTGCGAAGAGCCAAGACAGTACAAAATGCGAGTGCATTAATATAATGCGTCAGTCCCACACAACTCCGGTGAGATGGTAATTTTTATTTTGTAGTTAATGAGGATGATCCAGTGACATTGATTGGGCACGATCGATGTCAACATTGTTACCAACCACTCAATATGATAGTAAGTGTTTGCTGAAAAGATTGCCGAATATCGACGATGATGCAACGTGCCTTCCTCCCTTTTTACTTACATTATTCTTCCACTCTTTTCATTATGAGTCTTCTTCCTAATCCTCCATTTCTTCACCTTCACCTTCCGCTTCATCTCCTTCTTCCAAATCTTCCTCTCCTTCTGGAATGTCATCTTCTTTGTCGTCTTCTTCTCCATCACCATCTACCTTTTCCTCTTCTCCTACTTCCTCCTCAATTTCTTCTTCTTCTATGTCACTATCACCATTCTCTTCCTTCTTTTGCTTTTTGGCCTCGTCATTTCTCTCCTCGGCCGGCCTCTTGGTTCCCTCGATCTCACACTTCGCGTCGGTAGAAGCTTTGTCGTGATGAATTCTTTTATATTTGATTCGCCTTAACTTGGAATCCTGAGATGCTTCTAGATGCTTTGATAATACCGATCACAACGTTGGAACTTTATCCAAAGCCATCCGGCTACAATACGTATCACAGCTTAGGTAGAATAGCTATCTACACGCCGGAAGAGAAACTAAGCTATGAAGGTCGGACGAAAATATTAAAAAGTGCCTCAAAAATATCAGCTGCAACGATAGCGTCACAGACCATAGTGCGAATCATACCATGGACAGGCCACTCGAACGGATCGGAAAATATCGAGTACGCTGATACAAGGAAACTCTTTTCCATAGATTCGCCTGTATTGCCAGCCGCATACTCGACATATCTATGGGCAAAGCACTGAAACATAGAAAATGTACCGAGTTGGAGAGGTTTTATGGAGGTTTTAACGACGGATAACACTAATGATGTTTCCAAAGTTGTTTGTCTGCCTCTTATCAATCAGCCTTCTTCCAATATGAGCACTATCAACACAGCTTTACGCACCGCTCTAATTGAGACTCGTCGAATTAATCAGAAAATGTGTTTCGAAACATTCGACCAACCATTGTACTATAAAGCTTGTGCGATTGTTGCTGCATCACAGGATATACTGAAAAATGTTGTGGTTCGCTTGCTCATGTCCTACTTGGGCTCAATCGGTCACATTATGAATGGCAGCGGACTTGAAGACATCTGGGCAGTAACATACGCTCCAGCATCAGTGAAAAAGATGTTGACGGGGCATGCTTATGCTCGTGCGATGCGTGCTCATATCCTTGACATTTATCAATCTGGGAGTAATGATCTGCCGTGAAATCGAAGGTGAAATACGTCAACAATACGACGAAGACGTTAAAGCTTTTCTCCAAAGTGGGGGTGGTACAGAACCTCCGACTATCGGCGATTGTCAATCGGATCCTTCGATTACTTCGATTACTTCGATTACTGCGAACTTGACTACACAATTGGCAATTTTAAAAAATCGAGGACCTACAGCACAACTATGGGTGCAATACTTTGAGTGTGCAAAGTATTAAAGCCGTACATTTTACAAAACCAAACTTCCATCCGCAATATGACCTTTGTCATTGATGGCGGATTCCTCCTGCAAAACATCTGCTGGCCGCATGGAGCATCCTTTAAAAGAATTTTCGAATAATACTACTCGAATATTATCCAAAAATACGGAGAAAATCCTTCGGTCGTCTTTGATGGATACACCGAGGAATATGTAGGAATAAAATCGTACGAAAGATACCGCCGACGACAACGGAACATGGTACCAGATATAGAGTTCAATGAGAGCACAATAGTGACTTTAAGTCAAAAAAGGTTTCTCTCCAATGTTAAGAACAAAATGAAACTGGTGCAGATGCTGTCGGAATATTTATGTATGCACGGTCTCAACGTGAAACTTGCAAAAGAAGATGCGGACGCGCTTATAGCGAAGACAGCGATAGAGCTGAAACAAAATACGAGCCGCGAAGTGGCAGTTGTCGGTACTGACACCGACCTGCTGGTTTTGTTGATCGGCTTATCAAATTGCAGTCCTCTGTATTTTTACAAGATATCGCCAGGTGGTAAAAAAAATACTTTGTATTGTACGGAAGACCACGCACATCTGAAGCCGTATATTTTATTTGCCCACGCATTCGCTGGATGTGACACGAGTGCCATGTACGGAAAAGGAAAGAAGAGCGTCATCTCCATTCTGCAAAAGAATAACCATCTGCAGACTGCTGTAAAAATGTTCTACAACGCTGCGAGTACAATGGAGAGTCTGTGTGAATGTGCAGAACAAATAATTGCACATTTATACAGCTTCAAAAATCCAAATCAGTCGCTCAGTGATGCTCGGTACGAAAAATTTATATCGCTGGCCATGCACACCAACGTGGATATTCGATTGGCGGCTTTACCTCCAACGCAACTCGTCCTGCGAGAAGACGTGAGACGCACATTTTATCAAGTGCAATCGTGGTTGGGAAACAACTTGAATGCACGGGATTGGGGCTGGAAGCGAACTACCACAATGATGGTTCTGTCATGAATACTGAGTTCAGCGCCTGATAATTTGTTGAAAATGGTAGGTTCTAAAATAAATTTGAATAAACTAAATAATTCAATGGTGAAACAAGTCGAATGAGTTAATTCTTGAAAATTAAAAATCCTATAATTTTGTAAAATATGAACCATATAGCGTTTCTCTTGTAAATTGAACACCAACGTTACCTTTGTTATACTTGATTCGAAGAAGAAAACAAAAATTAGTACGATATTTGAAATTTTGCAAAAATAATATATTGCAATAATTTTTTTAAAAATTCACGAATATTTAAAGTCTATACCGTTCGACTAATTTTCGCGAATTTAGAACGAACTGTACAAAAAATCATATACATTCTCTGCGCACGCAAATTCTTAATCTTTTTCCTTACATGTTTCCTACATGTCTATGTTTAGGTACAGTGTGTGTGCACGGGAGAATGCAAGACTTTTCGATGCAGCTGCCGAAAAACTGGACTGCTTTGTACTCAAATGTGCAAATACTGTGGAGGACAATCGTCAACTTTTCAATCAGCACAGACAAGGATTTAGCAGAGATTCCAGCAAAAAAAAGACACGAGGATGACGAGGATATCGCTAGAAATGAATTTCTCGATATAGTCGAAGAATTGGACCCCGAGGTTTCTGATTACGAGGAATTTTACGAGAATGAGCAGGAAGACGATGTAGAAATCGAATACCCTTTAGAAGCGATGTAGATAAATAATTAGATTTCGTGTTTCATAAAAACTCCGTCTCATCTTATTTTAGTTAAATGTTCGAATCATCCTTAAGTGAAGCATAATTTTCAATTTAATAAGAAATAACCTAGTACACTTGGAAAAATAAACCTATTTAATTTCTTTACAATTTCAGAAATAGAAACATTTATTACTATTTACATCGCTCGCGACTAACCTTGCCTTCATTATATTCTACAAAAATATACAAATAAATTTTTGTGACCCAAAATTAATATCAATTAATTATTCTAATGAATTTTATGGCGAGGCACAAAATTAATTCATTATTTTTATTCTCGACTAAATAATAATAGTTTCTGTTAAAATGAATTATTATTTTTCTTTTATTGAAGGTTCACTACTTTTGACAATAAATAAAAAAACGGCGTGCCATAAGCATCAAGATTCGATTTAAAAACGCCGCGCTTATAATCCAAAATATATAGATATACAGAATGCTCGACACTCGATGGCAAAAACGTAAAATGCTCGCTACCGAGAATGAAAAAATAGAAAGAGAGAAATATCGGATAAAATTAGCACCATTCGATTCAGCGTCGTAAACTTACCCTTAGATCAAAGAATCAGGACTGCACCTGTAATTCAGAAATTGGACCCATTTGAGTGGACTAGTCTGGATTTCACTCTCAAAAGGTATACTCTTTGTTAATTCTCTAAACCAAAGAGGCTTGTAGGCGTCAATGTAACCACCTAATAAAGAACTAACAAGGGGTCCGCCAGATTGACTTCTATCCGATTTTTTTCAAACTTTGCAGCACACTTGTAGTAGTCCATGATAATATTCGTTGTACTTTTTAAAAAACTAGATATTTAATCGTTTTCGAAAAGACGGAAGCAGAAATTTCGCAAGAATGGTCTCGTGTCTTTGATGTCGCCCGATCGATTCCTCGACAGAGAAAATATTTTTTTTCTGATCTTTTTTATTTTTTGTTTTCGTTATTATAAAGCATGTTATACGAAAACACGAAAAATAATAAAGCTATAAAAATCTTGGGCTCGAAAACGCACAGAAGTAGCCGAATGCATTATTAGATATCGATAAACAATCTTAAAAAAAGATCTATCGCAGCGAATGAATTTTTTAAATTATGAAAAGACGATCAAAGAGCCAGCCAGTGTAATATGATCAAACACTATGCTGATTTTATTGTAACAAAATAACAGAATACATTTTTAATTATTAATAACTCTCTGTACTTGTATTTTTTTTACTTATAATCAATACCGACGAAACCGTATTAAATTTATTTTTAGTGTGTCTGTACAGCGAATATTATCTTGACAAATGTATCATTCCAAGTACGTAAAAAACTAATGTTTGTTATTTATTGCTTATAATTCTATTTTTAATTTTTAATTATATAACTTGCGTAATAATGTTGATTTCTTAATAAAATAATAACGTTGGCGAAAAGAACAAACTTCACACGATTTTTAATACAAATGCACCTCTTTTTTATTATATTCCCTAAAAAATTGATATAACGTACTCTAGAAAAAAAAATAAAATTAATTAAACATACTTTATAATAAAAAAAAAACAAAAAATAAAAAAGACCGAAAAAAAATATTTTTCCCGTCGATGAATCGATCCGACTACATCGGAGAAACGCGCGAAATCATTTTTGCCTAATTTCTATTCCCTTTTTTTCGAAAACGCTTGAAATATCTTTTTTTTTTTTTAAATACAATGAATATTCTCATGGACTACTACAAGTGTGCAAAGTTTAAAAAAAAATCTGACAGGTGTCAATCTGACGGTCTCCTTGTTAGTTAGTAAGTCTGTTTATAAGTCTGTATGGTGTTTTTATTAATAAGTCCGTATTCTGCATTCTGTAAAATCAAGGAAACATTCTGTAAGATTGATCAGTAGCGTAAAAGAATAAATATTAAAGATAAACGAATCTGAGAGTCAGTAAAATATATTTATTATCCGCGACTAGAATTATTCTAATAGCGTTGATTGAACCAGAGCCAGAGGCCTATCCCACCAGCAGCAGTAAAAGGTAAGCATCTTACTTTAATATTTAATTATCTACTTTCACCGCAATAGAACTCCAATCAAATTCATATTTTAACTACTTTCTTCCACTCCAGTTTCTTACATTCAAATTTCATCACTCACCAATCTAATCGCAATTCTTTAGGTTATTCCCTGGTAAAGACTTCACAGCTTGACTAAAAATAGACCACACTTTTTATTACGTCACAGGACGTAACACTATCTTTCATTATTTTACAATTATTGTTCATTTCAAGTTAAGGTTACTTTATCTTCTTCTTTTTATTAGGACCTCGTCCTGTTATATATTAATGTTACTTGATTACTAAATTATTTACTTCATTCAATACTTTTCAATATTTTAAAGATATATACTATATTTTTGGTTATATAAAATATTATATTATTTTTCTTCATTATTTTATAATTATATTACTTATAATTTTTTTTTATTATATCATAGACAGGATATCTTAATTTTCTCTCGCCAAATATTACACACATATTTTACAAACAAAAATAAGACAAAAATGTTATATAAACATAGACTTTTAAATATTTTATTAAAAAGTTATAATCAAAAATACGAAATGATTAAGAACTAGTGTTTCGTCAAAAGTTGAGACTGAAAATTTGCGATGTATTTACTGAAATGAAAAAAAATGAATATGAAATTAGTAATACAATAGGTTTCATTTTTCATAGATTGTTGTTCTACATTCATGATAACGGGTAGCAATTTGAAATGGAATTTTATAAGACTTCAATCCGCGTGATAGTAACAAACAACACCAGATAATCATCATTTTATATTTTTATTTACAACGTTTTGATAAAGCATTGAAAAGCTTATGTTTATATGATATTTTGTCTTATTTTTGCTTGTAAAATATATTGGTAATGTTTAGTGAGAGTAAACTACGACACCCTGTATATATCACGATAATGTAATGAATTTAACATAATGTAGTTAGGGAAAGTTAAATTTCCTACATAGAGAAGGAAATAAGTTCGATAACAGAAGAATGAAACGGAAGTGATCCGTACTTTAACATCCCCCTATGTCACACAAACAAAGTGATCTAAGAAACCCACACCCAAATCAAGACACACTCTCTGTTTCTATCAGAGTGGAATATTTATATTTTATGACGTACAGGATATAACGAACGTTCACAAGAATATCCTGTGTAAAAAGTAACAGAAATTTTCAAACATAAGACACCTAATGTGAAAGGACGACATAAAACGAGTAGTAGATACATGTATATGTTTGTGGAATAGTGAAAAATCGGCCAATGTTAGCAATTCCTCGGCATTGCCCTCAATGCAAAGCGTTATTTGACAATGTAGGAAACAAAAGAATTGTTGCGGACTTTTCCCAAGCATTTGACATAATATTTACAAGGAGACATTACAGTTGAACACCAACGGATTTTTACAAGCTTTAGTATATCATTAGTATCCATTTAAGGTATTCTTTCAGTAGAATATTTCGGTGAACCGGCTAGCCAATTCTGAAAAAAAAGATTTTTAAATTTGATTCTTTTTTTATAGGTGTGCTTATATTCTTGCAAATTCAATTTTTTATCAATTGGTGCGATATCGTAGGACGTTACGTTCTCGTCTGTCGGTCTGGTAGGTTAGTGTTCGATTCTTCTTGGGGTTTTCTTTTTTTAAGTTAGTTCTATCTTACAAGTTTAAAAATTTTTCTACATTTTGTAATTTTTAATTATATACAAGAAAGAGAATAAAAATATCATAAAAATATTGGAAACAATAAATTCTTTTAAATCTTGTGCAAATAATAAGAGACGATTGTTTACTAGAATTACAGTTATCATTTTATTTTTTAACCGGTAAACATAATAAAAATATATACAACCTTAATAGTAATAAGTAACAATTATATATATAATATATACTCTAATCATTAAAAATTTTATGCAATAAAATTAAATTAATTCAATAAAAATTTTAATTATTTCAATAAAAATTTTTAATAAATATTAATAAATGTATAAAAAAATTTTCAATCTTACAGATAAGAGATATTTATAAAAAAGGTTACTTCCCTAATAAGAATCGAACACTAACTTATCCGATCGACACGCGAGAATAGTACATCCTACGCTAACGCGCCAATTGATCAATGTTACGTTTTATTGGTTTTTTTGTACTTTTTCATTGATGTTATAATAATTATTTTAAAATGCCGAAATGGCACTAAGCTCCCTCATATATAATAACAAAAAACTAGATATATATCTATAGATAAATATTATGATGAGATTTATACTTGTTATAACCAATCATAAAACTATATTTTATCAGTTTAATATTTTTTGTAAGATGTTTTTCACTTTTGTAATGTACGATAAAAAGAAATTAAAATAAAAACATACTTTTTACAACCAAAAAATAAAAAAATCGCGCTAATTGAACAACAATTCAATTTACAAGAACATAAGCACATATATAAAAAAAAAGAAAATTTTAAAATCATTTTTCTCCAAATTGGCTAGTCAGTTCACCGAAATATTTTAGCAAAAGAATAACTTAAAAGTATACTACTGATGTACCCAAGCTCGTACAAATCCCTTAGTGTTCAACTGTAATGTCTTCTTGTAAATTCTTTGCAATTGTTTATTGAAATAAATTCATGTCGAACGTTTTGAAGTCGGTGTATAAAGAAATAAATAATGGGAATAGGATGCGATTAACAAATAATCTTGAAAATTATTTAATATTTTCTTTCACACATAATAATCTACGCATTCAATTTTTTTTCATAGAATTTTATATTCTTAGGAGTTTGTTAGTAAACACATAAATATATATATGTAGGATTTCCCCTCCCCAGTCAGTCTTCCGAAAAGATATCTAACGAATAAAAAGGTAAGAATTCCGCGATGTTGTCAATAGGTTGATATAGAAGAGAAACCTTTCTTAACGAGGAAATGCAATATATTTTAAATAAATTAAATAATAATACAATATATATATATAGGATTCGTGAAAAAATGTGGCCGTTGGACAGACTGGACCGGGACTCGAACCCGGATCTTCCGCTTTCCGGGCGACTGCTCTTTAACCAATTGAGCTATCCAGGGCCCACCGTCCAATCTCCTCACGAATGCCTATTTAAGTGTTTGGCTTGGAGGTGCTCGCATCCCACATATATATATAAGACGTGCTCGTTGCTTGGCTATTAAACGATGACTGCTTTCAGAACAACTTTACAATCTCAATTGCCACGTCGGTCTTTTCCGCCGCGAATTTATACATCTTTTCTCATCTACGTTCTTACTTCTTTTTCGAACCTTCTCGACCCTTTTCGATCGTAAGACATCTAGATCTCTTCCTTCTTACTTCGGTTCGAGAATCTTCGAGAAGCTTCGGCATGATCATATTCAGTTAGCGACAAGCCGATATCGCCTTATACACCTTGTAAACAAAACATATTTGAAATAGAACGATCTTCTTCATCTTACAACGTACTTTCATACACATTCTCACACGGACCCATACACGCACTTTTTCTTCCTACCGACTGTCGGTTGTTTATCTTATGTTTCTTATTCATGGTCGTTAATCGTCACTCACGCCGCTTTTGTTTTTAAGCTACTGTTACTACACTCCTACATATGAATATATACATTTAAAAAAAACATTTAAAAAAAACTCTAAACTTGTGTTAAAAAGGAAATAAAAACTTGTATGTTAGTAATATAAAATAATGTTCCATAGAGATGAAGTCAAATCGTATTTAGTCATTGTAAACGTAACATCGAAGAATTTATTTTACATCATAAAATGTATAAAACGGTAACTAAAATTATTAGCACTCCCATTAAACGTGATATTGTTAGTAGTTCATGATCGATTTCGTATATAAAGTGTACCTCGTCGGACAGCGTAAAGCAAAAAATGAAACTAGTATTAAGGGACATACATTTGATAATAAGAAACAGATTAAACGTAAAAAAAATTTTTCCAAAATTAAACCTAACAATAAAAAATTAGATGTGTTAATAAAAGAGGAAGAAGATTCGTCGTATCATCAACGTCCGTTAGCGAATCGGAAATACAATTTATTAAAAGAAATTAGAAAAACGTGAATGTACCAAAAGTATTAAAAAACAAATCTACAAACGTGAATGTACTAGAAGTATTAGATAACAAATCTACAAACGAAAAATATCAACGTGAATCTACGTGTAAATTATTTGAAAGTCCGGAACGTATACCGTGATATTAAATATATTGATCACGATAATCTTCTACCTTTACCGTCTTTAATTTCTAAAAAATCAAATCATCTTTCTTCGATACAAAGTATCGCGAATAAAGAAAATTATGAAGTAATTAATGTTTCTTCGGATGAAGGTATCAAAGAAATTGATATTTCTTCTGTTTTAAGTAAGTAATTTACGCATAATTATACAAATAGGTTACTTATTTTTTTTTTTTTTTTAATAATTTTATTATTTGACAAATTGACAAATGCGAGTATAAGTCATTTATTATTGCTATTAGAAAAATCAAATGAGGTTAAAACATATCCACCGGCGGAACCAACAAAATGAAAAAGAAACTTCTTGAGAAATACGATATACGATGATTGGCCATCAGATTATAAAGTATCAACGTATTATGCTGACTTATTATCGAATAAATACGTGAAAGACCATGCCGATGAATTTCCTACAACTTTTTCAAGCTTGCGCGAATCGTCAAATAAATAATGAAAAATCTGATAGAGATGAGAAGACAAATAATAGCGGTGAGTTTTTATTGAAATCATTACTTTTTTCTAATTATTATTATATTTATAATATATAATTGAATTTACATATATCTCATATATTTATATATATAATTATTATTATAATATATAATTATATATTTTTCATCCAATATATTTTTGTAATACATTCACACTTATAAATTAAGTAAATCAATAACTATATATTTCAGCAACATACAGTATAGAAAATGTTTATCTCTTAAGTAGATTCATTAGAAATGTTTAATCTTCTCGATGAATATCAATTGAAGTTATTCAAATCAAAAACATTGTGTAGTATTATGGGAACTGTAAATAAAGAAATGGAATGAGAATGAAAAATGAGAAATGATAAATGAGAAAGAAAAAATGAAATAATCTTATTATAAAAGATCACATTTGTGTCGAAATGATAAAAATCACGAATGTTATTCCTTACCTTCGACGTCTTCGTCGTTAAAAAACAATTCTAATGTTAAAATTATATCGATTGAAAATTTTAATTCTAAACTATACAAAAAACGAGCAGACGCTAATCAAACATGTTCTCGTAGAGTCTCTCATCAAAAAATTTATATTCTATAGAAATTACATAACTCCGCCTGCATGATCGATGGAACATCGAAATCATCGATCATGTTGCCGGTCCTAAGCCCGGGAAAAGGAGGAAGGTTGTTGGGTCAGGCTAGCTCCCTACCCAACGTAAAAAAGGAAATCTGCTCAAAAAGACAATATTTTGCCTCGGAAAAGGACGGATGTAACGATGACGACCCATGCAAGAAAATGGAACAAGGAATGGAAGAAAAAACATATACTGCGCATGGCTACATGGAACATAAGATCATTAAACAACAAAGACCAGGAGACCCTGCAAGAACTAAAAGACAACAAGATTGATATTTGCGCCTTACAGGAAACAAAAAAGAAAGGCAAAGGGCAAATACAATATGCCGACTACCTGGTAATATATAGTGGAGTCGGAAAACAAACCAGGGCAAAAGAAGGGGTAGCCATCGCAGTGTCCAAGAAATATCAAAGTAACATACAAGAATGCAACTACGTATCTTCACGTATCTTGGTTGTAAAAATAAAAGCGGTAGACAAAAAATTAAATATAGTGTCAATATATGCACCTGAAGATAACAAACCAAAAGAAGAAAGAGAAGCCTTCTACGACCAACTACAAAATTTAGTCGGATCATTACCAAGTAATCAACAAATGATAATCCTTGGAGATTTCAACGCTCGCATCGGAAATGAAATAATACCTGGAATAAAACAAAGGTTCAACGAAAACGTGTTAAATGACAATGGAGAACTAATGACACAACTATGCACATTTAACGAGCTAAGGATTAATAATACATTTTACAATCATAAGGAACAATATAAATTTACATACAGCAACACCAGAGGCTTCAGGTCTACAATTGATTACATTGTTACTAACAGATACGTCCAACCAAACCAAATATTAGATGTTAGGACATTAAACTCCGCGAATGTAGGAAGCGATCATAGCCTGCTATTAGCAAAAATAAGAATGAAGTTTAAACCCCAAAGGAATCTTGCACGAGCAACTCAAGAATCGAAAATAAACATCGAGTCACTATGGAACTTACCAACCAAACAACTATACGAGAACAGGTTGAAAGAAAAAATCGAAAAAGACCCAATAAAAGAAGAAGATAACATAAACATAGCCTGGAAGAAACTAAGAACCAACATTTTAGAAGCTGCATACGAAGCCCTGGGAACACGAACTGTAAAAAACCGGGCTAGAGTGATCAAGACTCCTTGGTTCCGCCCAGAGATTAAGGAAATATGCAAAAAAAAGAAAATGGCATACCTTAACTATAGGACATTACGAACACCTGAATCATACGAAATGTATAGACGAATCCGGAATCAAGCAGCGACATTAGTAAGGCAAACAAAACAACATCATTGGGAGATTTTTTCGAAGAGAATGGAGAGTGACTTCTATGGACTACAAAAACAAATCTGGCGATTTATTAGAAATCAAAGAAAGGAGGTCAACGAAATGATCGAAACAAATCAGATCACAAGAGAGACCTGGATTAACTACTTAACAGAACTATATAAATCAGAAGAACCTCAAGTGGAACTAAATACGCCAGAAATAGTAACTAAAAACGACATACAAATTGAGTCCAGTGATGTAGAAACAGCTATTCGAAAACTAAAGAATAGGAAGAGCTCAGGGCAAGATGGCATTCCAAACGAATTACTAAAATATGGTGGCCAACGTCTCACACAACAGTTAACATTCCTAATCCAAAAAATACTATGCCAACACAAAATACCTGATGAATGGCGAACCAGCACAACTATAGTTATGTTTAAAAAAGGAGACAAAAAACTACCTACAAATTACAGGGGAATAAATCTTTTAAATACTTCATTGAAACTAACAACAAAAGTCATAACGAATAAAATTAACAGCTTAACGAATCTAGAAGACGAACAACAGGGATTCAGATCAGGTAGATCATGCACAGACGCGGTTTTCATCATAAGACAGATAACAGAAAAATCAATTGAATACAACAGACCAGCATATATGTGTTTCATTGATCTGGAAAAAGCATTCGACCGGGTGCAATTAAAGGATGTTATTCACCTCCTTTATAACCGGCAAATTCCGAATAATCTTATTAAGACCATAGAGAACATCTATAGAAACAACAAGATCCAAGCAAAGATAAATGGTGCCTTGACTGAACCGATTGATGCAGGTCGTGGTATCCGACAAGGGGATTCCCTAAGTCCCCTGCTTTTTAACATCATCATGGACGAAATAATAAGAAACGTAAGACTGCTAAAAGGATATAAAATGGGCAGCGAAGAAATAACCATCCTATGCTATGCTGATGACGCTGTATTAGTGGCCGAAAATGAGGATGATCTACAACGTTTACTACACCGATTTAACTGCATAGCCAAATCATTCAACATGAAAATATCGGCCCAGAAAACAAAATGCATGACAACATCAAAGACACCGTTAAGATGCAAACTGGAAATTGAAGGGAAGGTTATTCAGCAGGAAATGAGATTTAAATACCTAGGAATAGAAATCTCAGGATATGGTGATGTCGAAGCAGAGGTAAGAGAACAGACAACGAAGGCATCCAGAATAGCGGGTTGTTTGAATGACACAATATGGCGAAACAAAAACATTGACATAGAGGCCAAAGCAAGAATTTACAAGGCAATGGTAAGACCTATTATGTCATATACCGCAGAAACTCGACCAGACACGGCGAAAACGAAACAGTTACTAGAGACAACCGAAATGAGAGTGCTTCGCAGAATAGTTGGAAAAACACTGCTGGATCGAGAAAGAAGCGAAGATATAAGAAGAACATGCAAAGTGGAAAATATCAACGAATGGATACTAAAAAGGAAAAAAGAATGGAACGAGCACATCAATAGAATGGACAACAGAAGAATTGTCAGAATTGCACGGGATAAGTCACCGGCAGGACGCAGAAGCACGGGACGCCCACGAAAACGATGGTGCGACAATTTAACAGTGCAATAGGCAGAAAAACGTCGTTAAGGAACAGGCAATTTGCCTAAACTAAAGAAAGAAGAAGAAGAAGAAGAAATTACATAAAAAAGAGTAAAATTTGATGGCATCTACCTTACCGACACAAGCTCTAAAGCTTAATTATTGATTTAGAAGTCAGAAAAAGCTTCCTTTTATTATCATCAACATCAAAATTCCATGTTATTATTTTGTAGCAAGATTTGATATTTTTATAACGATTCGTAAACAAAATTTGTAAACAAAAAGAGAAAATTTTGTGCGAAAACAACGATAATAATAATGAAAAAATGATCATCTACGTTTCTGTATGGAGTGCAGAATTCCTTAGTACACCAAAGGAAATAATAAAAGCTTTATTTGATGAAAAGTTTTATACTCCTACAACAATACAATCTTTAACATTGCCACTAGCGATATTTGGAAGAAGAAATATTCTTGGAGCTGCTGAAAAAGGCAGTGGGAAAACTTAAGCATTTGGTATTCCTCTATTTTAAATGGCATATTAGAATTAAAGAAAAAACATTTATACACACAGAAAACAAGATGATGGATTAGAAAATGAAAGCAATGAGGAAGAATTGGAATGTTCCAACGATGAAGGTAAAAATATATATCTAATTGATTTAATTAATAAATTGACAAACTTCATTTAACTCAACCCTTTGCGCTCTGAGTACTTTTTTCTGCCTACAGTAGATAGAAACTGAAAGATTCTGCTAAGAAGTATGACGAATAACGAAGAGCATAGTACGACGTTGTAAGAGATGATTTTGTTAAGAAATAAGACGTTAAAAGAAAAAAAATACGACGATTATTAATTATTGATTTGGACAGTTATAGACAATTACGATTTTTTCCCCTATCAAATTATATCTTTAAATAAATCTATATAGTAATATATATGTTATAGTCCAAGTGGGAAATGCCACAATTATGAGCAATTCCAGGCGTTTTTAGGCGACGTAGAAAACAGGAGAATTGGGCTTTTCCTAAGCATTGTACATAATGCTTACTTAGATATTCTATAGAACACCAAATGCAATTTAAGCAATGTTGAGAAGAATACATTATCGGGCAACATACATCATGCCGCCCGTCACACTCGACCACACCAAAATCAAACACACACAACGCAAAAGCGGGTGTTTTCAGAACAACTTTAGTCGCTTTCCGCGCAAGATATGTTAATTTCCTAAGTCAATGAGCCTCGTGGGCGTCAGTATGTTCGTATGACTATCCAATGAGGAACAAAGTTGTATATTCTGAAAACTGTTCGTTGTGGAAAGGAAGTAACTTGTCAGGGAAGTGGGGGCAGGAATAGGTTTATAAAGAAGATCAGGAAGCAAACCAAGTCACTTTCGTTTGCCCTGTTGAATGTTGTGTTTATGTTTCTCGTTAATAAATGTGTATCTGCTTTACGTAAAATTAGTGAGTTTTTCATTAAAATTGATCGTTAACGTGAAAGAATGGATTACAAGATAATTATATTTAACAGAATATATTTTAGTAAAATTAGTTATTTTTTCTCGTGACTAATGTTATTTTATTATCGTTGATCGAAGGTGTGCCATTGAGCCTAATTCCACGAGCTACTACAGAAAATGGTAATAATCTTACTTTAATTCTTAACACATTACGTACGGTGCTCTGTTATTTCTGGACCCGCTTATATTTTTGGATGCTACTTTATGTTTAATAACATCATTCAATTAAAAAATGTTACTATTTTCAATAAGTTAATTTTCGTCTATAGTATTATTTAGTGCATCTAGTAAATAATCAATTAACAATTCACTTTGACTTTTATTTTCATTAACTCTATGCCCGTAATTTTGGTACTATTTTAGAATTAGGATCTAATTCATATATCAATAATTCTTATTATAAATTATCATTAAAAAAATTGAAAATATAATTCATTTTTAAAAAACTATTTTCCTTACAAATTAAAATGCGATTTTTGAAATAACAAATTGCTGTACAGCTTGATAAGGTACGCGATACAGAGATACCGATGTAATGGCTATAATTACTAACTGATTTATACGCTCTCGGAATGTAAACATTAATTTTTTTTCGCTAATCATTTGTTAGGAGAATATACGAGACTTCGTTAAATCGGTAACGTAACAAACAAAACAAATTTATTTTTATTTCCATAAATCACCGATTATGTGAGTCGAAGAAACCTGAAAATGAAATGTACGCAATTAACATTGTTATAGACTTCTAAACAATTTCCTGCTTTAACTACTTTCTTGCCTTTCTATCGTTTATCGTTCATCATTTATCGTCTATTGTCATTTCTTTTCGGTGTCTTTCTCCTTAACTTTACCTTTTTTTCTAAATCCCTACTCTGCTTCGTCGTCACGTACGCCATAAATACGCACACATACTTTTTCATACACTCATACTCACACTATCCAACGTGTTAAAAGAAACAACAACATTGCTTGTAGTTTTACTTCCAAGAAAATCGTTTTTAGTTATTCTAAAAATATCTATATTCGCACTTCTAATAGCGATTATCTACGTCTTTAAATTTCTTCTGTTCTTATATTTATATATACATTCACATGAAACACGAAACATTGCTTCCTGTTCATTCCTGAATTTCTTTTATCCTTAAAATTCTTTAGGTCATTTCTTGGTCAAGGCTTCACAGCTTGACCAAAAACTGGCCTCACTCTTTGTTTGTCATATTTTTATATGCGGTCAGATATATTTACAATAGTACAGATTCTGACACGGTATAGAACTTGCTTTGCTTTTTTGAATTAACATTATTTTATTTGTAAACTGCTTATCGCACACACACACATACACGCTCTCTCCTATATATATATATATATAGTCGCTTTTGTCTTACATTACTTATTTCTTTACTACGCTAAACACACGCGCACACACATGCACACATACTCTCTCATTTCTTCATACCATAACAACAGGGGACAACATTTTTTGTAGCTTTACATATCAGAAAAACATCTTTACTTATTCTATAAATATCTCTGTAGATTTAAAAGCATCTTTGTCTTATTCTAGAAATATCTATTTGTTGTCTTTTGTTTCTGGCGTATTTCACCTTTAACTACCTTTTCGTTTGAAATCCCTACTTCGTACCATAGCGGGTAGCAACAGATTTCATGATCGACGTGCTTAAGATCACGTACGCTACAAGCATGTTTTTTCTTACTTTCTAACTTTTATTCTTACATTCCTACACTTTTCTATTCTGCTTTACATTCGTCCTCCAATGTCACACTCTTAATCGCTAGAAAACGCTTCTTCATTCGACCACGGTTTCTTAAATTCCGTCGCTGTTGAAGTCTGAGCTGGACCACCTTTCACCTTTCCCGCTTTCTGAACAATATGTCTTGAATCACGCAAATTTTTTACTACGACATACGGTCCTAAATACTTATTAGCGAATTTTAATCCTGGAGCTTGTATACGCTGAAAAGGTTATATCCAGTTGCGAGCGCAAAAAAACATGTTTTTTTAAGAATTTTTTTTGGAAAGACCTTTTATTTAACATTTATATAAAAAAACATGTACTTATAGCAAATTTATTAAATTTTAAGACCCCGTTGTCCGATTTCAAAAATATAATGTTGTACTGCTCCTGTAGACGATCTTCTGGAGGTCCTCCAGAAAAAGGTGTCCGGCGGCGAATTATACAATTTCATGTATAATTTTTTTATATCTATGAGTTTTAACATTTGTTGTACATTTATAATTATTTATTAAACGCAGCTTCCAGAGTGATAGCTCTCGTAAAAGCATTCAAAACAATAAATTTTTTCACATTTCGCGCAATTAATAAAAAATGCCTTGTTACATGAACAACGATTTTTTAAAAGATCCGTTGGAAAACAAACCTGATGAACGTTTAAAAATATTTCTCTTTCATTTGGTTTTAATAAGGCATGAACTTATTATTATATCAACATGAAATTGTTAATGATTAGAATATATACGAATGTTATTTGTTAGTGTATTGAAGATTTATCTATTTTTATATATCTGTTAAAAAATAAAATGTTAACTGTAATTCAAGTAATCAATTTTCCTTTATTATTTGCGCAAGATTTTAAAAAATTTATTATTTCTAATTTTTTTTGTAATAAATAATTTCCTCTTTCCTGTATATATATAAAAATTAATAAATATGAAAAAAAAATTAGAAAACAGAAAGAAAAAAAATTAATAAAAAAAACTTTCCCCACGAAGGATCGAACACTGAATAACAGCGCGAGAAGCGAGAACGCTATTACTGACGCTATCGCGTCACTTGATACACACTCGAAATTAAAATAATTTAAACATATATACAACAAAAGTCAAAACTAAAACCTTTTTTCTCAAAAACGACTGCGCATTTTGAAAAAACCCTTTACCACGATAACACCCTAAAAGTATACTACTAATATACCAAAGCTCGTTAAGATCTGTGGGGGTCCCAGTGTAAGGTCCCCTTGTAAGTTTAATTACAAAAATAGTAACTTAATTCAATGAGCAAAATTCGAATTTATTCTTTTGACTGAATTCGGAAGACTGAGTACTACTAACTAACTAATACAATACAATACTACATAATACAACATAATACTAAAAATGATCTCTTTATTCTGATGCTTTTCTTATATATATATTTATATATCCGCTTATTCTTACGTTGCTAGTCACACGTATACACGCATTCTCGCATACTCTTACTTACAAAAACATATCCTAGCGAACAGAGTAATACGTTTCTATTGGAAATACAAATTTACTAGCTTCTAAATATCTCTTTTATTTTTAGAAGAATGTTACGTCTCATTCGAAATCCTTATTTCGCAATATCGCTGCTAGCTACAGATCACGCGATCGACGTGTTCTCATTTATTTTCTTACATTATTTTTTTATTCTCACATGTAATGACAATAGTTAGATTGAAGATGAGAATGCGTACTTTTCGAATTAAGTCGTCGTTAAGACGTAACACCTCCCCCCTTTAAGAGAAGCACCTAGAAATTTATTTTCTAGTGCTTCGTTATAAATATATCTTATGATAGCTTATTATAAGAGAACGTGTACATTTACTTATTTATTTAACTGTATTAAAAAGAATTTCTATAATTTCCATGTTAAGCAAATTTTAATTTTTCCCGATTGACGACCCTGCATCTATTTTTATTACTAATAATTTGTTTCAAATATTCGATTAAGATAATATGCGAACGTTCGAGCGATCTATTGGATTGCGGATGAAATGTCGTGGTTTTTATTTGCTTACAACGGTATCCTTTTGAAATTGCCCTTAGTAAGGAGCCTGTGAAATTTGTTCCTTGATCAGTCAGAATAGAATGTGGCACACCAAATATGTTACAAAAATTATGATCCATGCCTTCTGCAATATCAACTTTTCCAGTTTTTTATTTATATAAACAATAAGAATTCTAAACGGCAATATCTAGTAAATGAAAAAAGTACTTCTTGTACCATTTTATGGATTTTCTGATGGATTTAATGGAACTAATAACCATATTGCATTTGTCGATGGCGCCCATTGACGAATTATAATCAACTAAACATTTGGGCCTACATATAATTTCTTGCGTCCTATAATTTCTCTTTCCTGGAGATGTAAATTCGCTAGTATGGATAGTGGATAACATAAGTACGTCCCGTTTCTCAAGCAATTTAAGGGCCAGCAAATTACTTGATGTCCAAAATTAACCGTGCCGAACGCACGTGGGGCGACCAGCTTGGTTATACAAGCTAAGGTTTAACCTATTAGCCCATACGCAGAGCAACTCACCCCTAAGGTTGCTTCTGCCTTCCGGATCCCATCTAGAGGACCGGGCATTAAAATCGCCAGTCACCAGTGATGAGAGGGCAGGGAACATTCCTAAGAGCTCCTCAAGCTCATCAAGGAGTCTACAAAACATACTTATGTGCTCGCTGGGAGGAAAGTAGACAGAAACTACCAGCGAGTCCCTCTACTTGACGGCTACAAAAGAGGAACCCTGACGCACCAGGCTACAGGTTCTTCTGCTTTACCCACGAGTACCGCGGAAAGAGGAGTCCCCCCTAGGGAAGAGAACCATTTGTCATCCCTGGGAGGAACCCACCATGGCCCCGCAATTATCGCAATGCCAGCTCCTGTCTCTGCCATCCGTTGCGCCAGCAAGTCCTGAGCGCAACGCGCATGGTTCAAGTTTATTTGTAAACAAATATTTTCCATTTTCACTATGTGTTCTATCCTTGTTCAGCCTCGGCCCCATCGCCCTGTATTATCCAGGACAATGAGACCGATGGCCCTGGTTCACCTAACTTGTCACTATTGACGACGATGGAGGAGCAGGACTCCAACTGTTCCACCTCCATGTTGTCAGCTACGCTAGGGTCTACATCCCGCACAACCCGAATATGTTCAACAATTTTCTTTTCTACTATAGTATTGTAGGATGTTTAAATTATATATGGATATGGTAAAAAATAGTGAGGAGTGTGATTGTAATCAGAAGTAACAATTTATTAAGTCGACAAAAATATAACACTAACACTTGATTATACCGTAGTTGGACTTACACTGAACCCGGTCCGAACTGAAACGCTTCTCTTTTATACTCTCTTATCGTTCTAGAAACTTCTCGGTCCCTCTCGAATATTCATATTCAACAAAAACTAGAACTGCATATATACTTAGCAACTGTCGTTCTTGAATATTCGAATCTTAAAGCTTCTTATTTATTTTTTTTCAATTCCACAGTATCTTCAGATATTGTATTATCTGGGATTATTCCCGGAGCGTCCTGCGACGGAGCGGGGACCAAGCTGGATAATTTTCTAGGTGCCCGAAATGCCCCGTCCTTACCTCTGATAGGAGGCACAATTGGGCACTCCCATGACCCCACTCTATGTCCCGTTTGAGAGAGTCTTGCCTCTACGCACACCGGGCATGTGGATCTGCCCTCGCAGGCCCTTACGATATGCCCCGGTTCACCGCAAATAAAGCACACTCCGGTCCTGGCGATCGACGCAGGGCAAGATGCAGCGACGTGGCCTCTTGTCAAGCATCTGTGGCATCTAAGGGGTCTCAATCTTAAGGCTAAAACCCTGACTGACGTCCAGCCGACCGTAATTCTGCCTCTCTCGATTGCGGCTTGACTCAAGGCCGTCGGGGCCACAACTGTGACCATTCCACCCCTGCCCGCCTGAATGTTACCCATCTTTATTAGATTGGGGTCAGCCCCTGGTCTTATCTCCTGTAATGCACACCTAACAGCAGTGAGGCTCGCACTAGGCAATATTCAAACTACCCTGGTTGGATTTGTCCTCTAAGGCCTGGCTATTCTAGCCTCAGGAAGAGCACTTCTTAGTGCTTGAGCTACTTTGTCTGCTTTTTGGTCTGCATCATTCCCCCGTACCTGCCAGATGAAGGAGCCCGTCAGACCATGTCTGCACGGCAATCCCTTCAGGCCTATCTCCTCATGGTTCACGCAATTCTGAATCTTTTGAAGGGCCTCGCTGTACGATCCTTCCTCTTTACACGTCAGGGAGATCGCTGCGTCATCTCTATTTCTCCCTTGCTGATTCTTCTGGTTCTTTCTTTTAGAACTGCGTGCAGGGTTCTAAAAGGCCTGACCCTGTAAGGATGAATAATGGGATGATTAACCGTACCTACCTGGTTAGCCCATACTGGCACTGTTGTTCTTCCAGTGGGCGTAATATTTTTTCGTCTTTTGCGACTCGTTACCTCTACGAACCCATCATTTGGACGGTCCATGTGCGATGCGGCGGTTTCCAGCAAAGGAGTAACAACTTGCGTCCTAGCTGTGACTTGGGCGTACGATTTTTGCCCATACATAATATTATTAAGATCCTGCTGCATCTTGTTATGGGATCTTGTCAACTCTCTGAGCATCATTGCGATTGTCTTTAAATCTAGACCATCTTCGTCTCTAGCTGCTGCTAACCTCTCTTCTCCCAGGGAACGCATCTGGCTAGCTCTAGTCTATTCCTGGAAGCGCGCAATGTTTCGCTGGCTTGAAGAGGTGGCTTTCTTGACTATGACTACTCGCACCAACTTGTTCGGGGCAAGGTGCACCTCAGTGATCCTGCCCAAGGGCCATTTTGATGGAGGGTACCGATCATCCCTTATCAGCACAAGCTGACCTACTTTGAAATTCTCGCAACGATCCCTCCATTTTTCTCGACCTTGCAAATGCGACAAATACTCGAACGACCAACGCTTCTAGAAATTATTGCGGATGCGCTGAAGAAGCTGTAACATATTTAATCGTTTCTCTGGAAATTTTGATAAATCGGCGTCCTGAATCAAAGCAGAGACTCCCTCATTGAGGAAATGAGAAGAAGTAAGCGCCTTTACATCGTCTGGATCCGAACTCAGCGGGATCAACGGAAGAGAATTGAGGAAAGCTTAGATTTCCACGAGGACTGTGGATAGATCCTCAAAAGTAAGCGTATGCTCGCCTACATTTCTTTTCAAGTGATGCTTCACCGATATTACACCTGCTTCCCACAACCCACCATATTGTGGAGCAATGGGGAAAATGAAAGTTCAGTTTGTTCGATCATTGGCAAGAAGAGATGCCACCCTATGATACAACTTTGTAGCACGGTTGAACATAGTCCTGAGCTCATTATTTTCTCCCTGAAAATTAGTACCATTGTTGCTGTAGAGGTTCTGGCAAATGTCCCGTCTTCCTACAAACCGACGAAACGCATAAATGAAGGATTCAGAGGTTAGGGTGCTAACGAGCTCGAGATGGGTAGCTTGAGTAGCAAAGGAAATGAACAAGAGAATGTAGCCCTTATCGGTGCGATTTCCGCGACCCTTTGACATACGCATCTTTACACCCGCATATTTGAGAACGGAATTCGTGAAAGCCCTACTCCCTACCATTC
The DNA here is from genome assembly GCA_010416925.1 of Polistes metricus. Classification (NCBI taxonomy): domain Eukaryota; kingdom Metazoa; phylum Arthropoda; class Insecta; order Hymenoptera; family Vespidae; genus Polistes; species Polistes metricus. The sequence goes on from QUOH01000057.1 coordinate 246,599, forward strand.
GATCCACAGGAAGGGAGCTCGCCCATAAGTTGGTGAGGCAATTGAGGCTAAGCCTTTTGGCAAGGCATACAAGCTTGAATAGTCGATTTGATTAACCGATTTCTGCCTAGTATCCATAGTTGCGACATCAGATACCTCAAGGTCAGACTTGGACCTCCATGGAGACACTGGTAGTGTGCATGTCGCACAAACAATTGACTGAGATGTGAATGCTGGGGCAAAATTGGTGGGTGTTTCCGAACGAAGGATAGGTAAGAGCTAGCCAACCGACCTCCTACTTGTAGGAGGCACTACCCGAGTCTTTCTAAATCTCTCAACGATATCCGCCATGAAAGCGACACCAGTACCTGCGTCAATGGAGTAAAATTAGTGAGAGATCACTTTGCAACGGGGAACCTGTTAGTAGAAAAGAAGTTAAGAAATGAACATCTTTTGTTCGTCGAGAAGCGTCAAATACCACCCTTAGTTTTCACCTTGAATTACTCTGCTGCACCACTGCATGATGAAGTAAATACTAGACCTCCTGACGTGGGATCTCTGACCTCAAACCTCGCGACCTAAGATTCAACTCCTCGTACGACTCCATGAATTCATCATACGCCTGAGCCAATTTCCAATCTCGTGCAAACCTACAATGGTAATACAAGAGAAACGAAGAGCGATTCGCTTCGTCTCTGCTGTGACTGGATGAAGATCCTGCCTCAGCGATAGCTGTACCACGCATCGACCTCTTTGATCCCTCTGATGCGTCTCCTGGAAGGTTCTCTCGCATCTCTCATCTTTTGACGTTAACCGCTTAGGTGCGGCTGATACGTCTTTTAGCTCCAAAAATCGCTGCAACGTTCGTCCACCTCCTTTTGAGGAGAACCGGGCAGCACCTGCAATGGAAAATTAGTCGCACTTCTCTCCGCCCGCCGTGCAGCTCCTTCATTCACTAATACGGAGATGAACCGTTTTAACGCCGTGTCCTGGGCGGCAAGCTGCGATGACGAGAAGTCCTCAAACCTGGTTGAAGTAATTGGCCGTAGACATCGTCCCTAAATTAAATCGATCCGCTTCGAGATGGCGAACTCTGAATCGGCTACCACAAAGTACCTAAATAACTCTCCTGCTGAACTGAAAGCGAAACGTTGCTCGAATGACTCGTTTGTCCACCTGTAACGCACAAATCCGCGCCCTGCTTTCGAGGAATTCAACCAAATCTGCAACATGGGCATGAAACGAGACACAGGGACCCTTCTCGTTACTGAATCTAATTCCCAAGTTCTGTACAACCTCTCCCTCGAGGTGTGTTCAGCATTCTACACATTACCTGTGTCCATCTCTAGCCCAGTGCCCAGCGGGAATAACAGCACACTATCCTTTTTCTACCGGTCGGCCTGCATTCTTCAATGATCTAAAATACACTGCATCTTGTTAAGAAGTGACCGTAAATCGACAATGGACTTCTCCTTTAGACGCAGGAGATTTAACAACATTTGGAGTTTCTTAAACAGGAGAAGCCTCGGAATATAATACCGTGTCTGCAACACCTTAAGTACCGAAGCTAACGCGTCAGTTCCTGGCTGGATCATGTCAACATCAAGGGACGCAAGCATCCCTAAAGCATTCCGTGAAGTACTTCGCCAGACCGGTCCCACAGTGTGTATGCAGCTACAACCCTTGAATGGTTGTATGATATTTTTTAAAACATGGTGTTACACACAGGCCAACATTACAAATTTGGCACTGGAATCGCGATCTCTTTCTCTTGTCATTTCTTGAAAAGACTACGCATATTCGCAGCTGATTCTTCCGTTTTGGATTTTCATTTGTATATAGCGACGGGAAGTGTCTTTCAGTGAGGCGAAGTGGATTCGTTTGTCCTGATTTATTCGCAATAGTTTTCTTATTGTCATATTGATAATAACCTAAAAGTTGACGAATTAACTCTAGGTGAAAGCTTGCCATTGATATTTGTTTTCTCGTTTTTAACTTATATAAGCTATAAGAGTTCCAAACGTATATGTCAATTAAATGGAGAAAATATTTTTTGTACTATTTCAACGCTTTGCGTTGTGAGTGAATGGTGCTGATAACCATATCTGTTTTTTCCATAGTCCCCATTAATTTATTATAATCAACAACACACTTTGGTCTCATAATCACTTCTCGAGACCGGTAATGACGTTTTGTTTCAACAAATTCTTCGCTATGGAAAGAAGATAGCATGTGTATTTCTCTTTTATTACACCATCCCATCGCATATAAATTCTTCGAGGAGTGAAAACTCACTTCACAAGTTTTCAATTTATTTTTGATAACTGGCATGCCTTTTCGTCTTTTATTTACCGTACCACAAGCGTTAGTTAGATTATTATGCAAAAGAATAAAAAGTGCGGGGCTTGTTTACCAATTGACTACGTATAACGTATGGCCTTTGCCTGAATAAGGTTTTAGTAATTCTGTTACTATGTTTCCTGACTTCCCAATATATTTATTTACACAGTTTGTAGTAATTAATGTGCCATTATAAATAATGAAATCTTGCATAAATCCATATTGGGTATCTCATAAAACAAATGATTACATTCCAAATCTGTTTCATTTAGAGGGTACGTATTGCTTAAACGATAACCTTCCTTTATACAGGAGTAAGTTTTCGTCAATACATAGATTTCGAAAAGGATAAAATGCCTTCTGAAAACGTAGTCATAGCTTATCACAAATTTCTCTTATTTTATATAATTTATCAACATCTGCAGGCACAATGTTCGTATTAAAATGTAATATTTTTAATAAATATATAAGACAAAAATATCTTTAAAATCTATATTGACGGTTTTTGTTCTGTTTCCCTTAGGAAAATAACTCAAACGGTTTCTCCTGTTAAATAAGAGTTTATTTTTTAATTACTAGTACTATTTACAATTCATAAAACTATATTTTACCTGTTAAGGGGTTATATCCACTTGCGAGGCAGAAAAAACGCGTTCTTTTGTGAATTTTTTCCAAAGAGGCATTTAATTTTATACATTAATGGAAAAAATGTACTTAAACAGAATTTAATGTACTTTAACAATCAGCGGTTTATTTAAAAAAATATTGGATCCCCTATGTTGATGCGACCGATGCCTTAATCGGTACTCCAGTGGATAGTAGTGAATCGAAAAATGCCCTTACGAGTGATATCGAGATTCCTTATTAATGGGAAGGAGGATAGGAAAATAAAGAACACAATAACAACTTTATTTGAGCCCAATCAGTACTAAAAAGTACGCTTTATTGGCTCGTCAGGGAAAAGCCTTTCGGCATAAAAACCCTGGTTGAAAACGATGAAGAAGAATCCACAAATCCGGATAATTCTGGCCAAGTGCAGGACCGCCTTTGTCCCTTGTCGCTGGCCGAACTTAGATGATATGGTATTACGCAATACAAAGAATTCTCCTTGAAGTAGTTCTCGCAAGTCCCAGCTAGATGAATCTCGAGCGATGAATCCAGAGTGACAACCGGCGCAAAAACGCGCTGGCTTTTATACCAAAAGGCGATGCAATGCTGCACCAATCACCGAAAAGTCCGAGCATAACGCGGCTGTCGATACATATGATTGGCGTGATAAATGTAGTGGGAGAACGCGAGCTAGAATAAAGAAAGAGCCCTTGCAGGCATCTTAGCGCCACCGTGGTTACCACTAAAAACAACGATATTGCTTTATCGCACGCGTCTAACGCTTTGGCAGGGCCGTACGCGCCTAGGTGCTTCGCCCTATTCACTCGTTGCGTGGGATACGCAACATACTCCCCCCCCTTGAACGGGCACCGTTCAAAATTTAAAAACCAAAATGCGCACACTTAAATACAAATTATAAACTATATATACATACTGTTAACCGCATATTACAATACATATTCAGTAATTAACGCGACTGAATTACAAAAAGAAAAAAAAATTTTTTTTTTTTTTTTTTTTTATAAATCGCTTGGTAAAGGAGAAAGACGTTTAATACCGCGCTTTACAAGACCGTTGGCAGTTTTTACGCTCGCCACGCGTGCTATACCGTCGGCTCCTTTATGTACTTCCGCGATACGTCCTAATGACCATTTGAGTGGAGGGGAATTATCTTCTCGCAAGATGACTAGTGTACCCGGACTTATTTTGTCTGCTGTGCCTCTGTGCCATTTTTTACGGACCGTCTGCTCGTTCAAATATTCCTTATTCCATCGGTTCCAAAAATGCTGTCTCATCTGCTGTACGTGCTGCCATTGGGACAGGCGCCCGGATGGTATATCCCTGTATTCGTCCTCTGGCAAACTCGTAAACGAATTTCCAATTAGAAAATGCCCAGGTGTAAGAGCGCGCAAATCATTCGGGTCATTAGACAGAGGCGTGATAGGACGCAAATTAAGAATCGCCTCTATCTCGAGGACGTATGTTAATAATGCCTCGTAAGATAGCAATGTCTCGCCTATAATTCGAACTAGATGATATTTAAATGATTTTACGGCCGCCTCCCATAGACCTCCAAAATGGGGGGAACGGGGTGGGATGAAATGCCACTTGATTCCTTCATTTACCAAACTTCGCGAGACGCGCGCTTCTAGTTCGTTCGCCGCACCTACGAAATTAGTCGCGTTGTCGGAATATATTCCGAACATTTTCCACGGCGTGCCATAAATCTACGCAAAGCTGCTAAAAATGCTTCAGTCGTTAGATCATTCACGAGTTCTAAATGAACGGCCTTGGTGCTAAAACAGACGAATACCGCCACATATATTTTCGCGCGACCACGGTTCCGGTGTTGCCTTTCCTTGATGAATAACGGACCGCAGAAATCTACGCCGGTGTGGATAAACGGACGATTCGGTAGAAGACGACTGGCAGGTAGATCACTCATAGGATATTGCGGCGTAGCGGGTTTTAAACGTCGACAAGTAATGCATTTATATATTACGCGCTTAACGCTACTTCGCCCATTTATTAGCCAAAACGATTCGCCAAGTGCGTTAAAAGTGGCTTGCGTACCACCGTGCCCTATTTGATGGTGCTTTTCGCGTATTATCGCGTTTGTAATTGTATGGTCTTTCGGCAATAATGCGGGATGCCTTTGCACGTATGGCAAGTTGCTCCTTGCCAATCTACCTCCAACTCTTAATATTCCTAAATTGTCTACAAACGGGCTAAGTACGGAGAATGATGCGCAAACCTCTTTACCGGACTTGATTAATTTGATGATCTCGGGAATCTGTTAAATTCGTCGCTCGCGAGTTGATGTAACGTACGAGTTGCTAAAAACGACGCGGAGGCAGTTCCATAGGTTAATGTATTTAATCTATATGTTTTCACGGGATCACTTTCCTGTCGACGCCACAGTATAGTTTGATATTTGCGATCGCGCGGATCAATTATTATCTGCCGATACATCTTCGCGATGTCCGCGGTAATAGCAATAGCATGTGATCTAAATCTTACTAAAAGTGCAAATAGATCCTCCTGTATGGTTGGGCCAACCATTAACACGTTATTCAAAGATTTCCCGTTGCTGGTTTTTGCCGACGCGTCGAACACTACTCGCAATTTGGTCGTAATACTAGTATGCTTTAATACAGCATGATGCGGTAAATAGAATCTATCTTCGTGGGGTCCCCCTTCTATCCTTGTCATATGCCCTAGTTCTTCATATTCGGATAAGAATTTAATATATTCATCTCTAATTTTCGGTTTGCGCGATAATGATCGCTCTAATGCGTGAAATCTTCGTAACGCGCTCGTATACGAATCTCCTAACTGATTTTCTTCCTTAAAGGGCAATCTCACTATATATCTGCCAGTATCATCCCGTCGCGTGTTGCTTCTGTAATGTGCTTCGCACAAATTTTCCTCGTGCGACCTAATACTACTCTCAGCTACTTCCTCAATTTTCCAGAATTTTTCCAATTGTGAGTTCAAATCTACCGTGGCCGTGTGGCAATTAACGCTCTGCGGAGTGCGCGTATTTCCTGTGCTCATAACGAGCCATCCTAGTACAGTTCCTTGTGCCATTAAATTTTCATTCAACCTAATGCTCTGACCTGCGCGCCATAGTGAAGCAAAAATCTCGACACCGAGAATCGCGTCGATATTCGCGGGCTCATAAAACTTGGGATCTGCCAATTGGATCCCTGCCGGTATAGTCAATTCTTCTTGCGGAATTCGTTGCGAAGGCAACCTATTCGTTACAGTGGGTAATAATAAGAATTGTAATTCTAACGCGTAATTTTCTGTTCGCGATTTCAACGTTGCTAATGTTGCCTGTTTGACTCTAGTTTCCGTTTGGTTTACGCCAGAAATGGGTACATTCACGTCCCGTTTGGCTATTCGCAGAAGATTCGCGAACCGGATCGTTAAGAAATGTGCTTCGGAACCCGAATCCAGGAGCACACGACACTCGTGCGGCCTGCCGTCGCGATCCAGCAAATGCACCACTGCAGTTAGTAACAGCGCGGGTGCCTGCGAGTGATGGAGCTCTACATGTGCATTCTGCACCGCCGACGCCGTTCGAACGCAACAATTCGTGATGCCCGCCGCTGCACCTTCTGAAACGGCCTCTCCCACATGTAACAACTCATGATGCCTGCCGTTGCACTTACTGCAGCAGTCATCCTTAATACATGTGTACACGCGGTGACCAGCTTGTAAACAATTACAACACAAATTGGCGTTAACCACGATTCTTCTGCGCTCCTCGGGCTCGGCTCTCAGTAGCTGCTCACACTCCGATGTGTTATGCCTCTCGCGACATATGCCACACGAGACAGTCGCGCTTGTGGAATACGCTTGAACTTGTCCTCGGTCGGAAATTCGCGGCCAATTTCGCGGAGAATTAAATCGCGGCTCGTTACGCATCAAATTCCTTGAGCGAAAATTTCTCTCGGGTCCTAACGGTGCGTTCCTTCTGCTATTGTTAATTCCTTTAGAATGTTCTGCCGGCTGGGAGTTTACTAGCGCATTTCCCCGATCGCGCAAAAATATCACAAATTCGTCTACCGTCGGTAAAGCATCTCGGGGATACCGTTGTTCCCATTGAAGCCGTTTTGCTGGATCCACTCGCGAAAGATGTGCGGCAATAGCAAATTGATCAACAAACACTTTTTTAGTCGCTACTAAAGCCCTATAATTTGCGCTTAGCGCATCGGACGCGGCAATTAAAGACGAGGGAAATTCACTGTCAATAGGGGAACCCTCTAAAATAGCTCGTACGTGCTTATTTATTAATATTAACGGATTGTCATAGCACTCGACTAAGGTCTTCCACGCAATCGGATAATTATCCGCGGTAATTTCCAAAACTCTTATTTTCTCCGCGGCCGGTCCCGATAAACATGATTTCAAATATGCAAATTTTTGTATATCGCGAATCGCGGGATTATCTCCTATCACCGATTGAAACGAGTCCGCGAAACTAGGCCATTCCTCATGCTTCCCGTCAAAACGAGGTAATTGTACCGCCGGTACTCTGTAAATGCTATCTACGGACGGATTGCTAACCGTAGTGCTAACTGGAGAAATAGATTCGTAGTAGGCGCATTTGTGTCTAAAGTGGCTACCGATTCAGCTCTATTAATGATCAATTCCGCCTCCGCCCTGGCGTCGATGACTGACTCGACATGATTGTGAATTTCGTCAACCAGCGTTCCCATCGTTTCACAGGAAGTCTTTTCTATCAACTCCTCTAATATTGCCACATTCTTATCAACTTTGGAAATTCTAAGCTTTAATTTCATTATATCGCGCGGGTTGGTATGATCTATCTCGCTCACCGCCTTTTGAAATTGCGCGAATTCTTTCTTTACATACTCGAATCTACGTATAACGCGCTCAACATCACCACGTGCACTACTCGAACGAGGCATTTTCACGACAAAAGGCAAAATTAAGAAGAGAAAAGAGGGGGAAAAATACAACTTCGAAGAATGATCAAGCAACAGAAATTACAAAACTCACGTGAATCCTCTGAATAAAGCGTCCCGTGCAGCGTACTCACGCACCGGAACAATAGAAGCTTCTCGGCTTGTAGCGATGATGCAATACCTCCTTTTTGCTCGATCGGAAGTCTTCCGTTGCCTCTTTCTCCTCCGTTGAAGAAGACTGTATGCACAATAGACGCCGGACGAAGAGTGGGGAGGAAGCTCCCTATCCGGCTCGAAGGACCAAAATGATGATGCGACCGATGCCTTAATCGGTACTCCAGTGGATAGTAGTGAATCGAAAAATGCCCTTACGAGTGATATCGAAATTCCTTATTAATGGGAATGAGGATAGGAAAATAAAGAACACAATAACAATTTATTTGAGCCCAATCAGTACTAAAAAGTACGCTTTATTGGCTCGTCAGGGAAAAGCCTTTCGGCATAAAAACCCTGGTTGAAAACGATGAAGAAGAATCCACAAATCCGGATAATTCTGGCCAAGTGCAGGACCGCCTTTGTCCCTTGTCGCTGGCCGAACTTAGATGATATGGTATTACGCAATACAAAGAATTCTCCTTGAAGTAGTTCTCGCAAGTCCCAGCTAGATGAATCTCGAGCGATGAATCCAGAGTGACAACCGGCGCAAAAACGCGCTGGCTTTTATACCAAAAGGCGATGCAATGCTGCACCAATCACCGAAAAGTCCGAGCCTAACGCGGCTGTCGATACATATGATTGGCGTGATAAATGTAGTGGGAGAACGCTAGCTAGAATAAAGAAAGAGCCCTTGCAGGCATCTTAGCGCTACCGTGGTTACCACTAGAAACAACGATATTGCTTTATCGCACGCGTCTAACGCTTTGGCAGGGCCGTACGCGCCTAAGTGCTTCGCCCTACTCACTCGTTGCGTGGGATACGCAACATACTCCCCCCCTTGAACGGGCACCGTTCAAAATTTAAAAACCAAAATGCGCACACTTAAATACAAATTATAAACTATATATACATACTGGTAACCGCATATTACAATACATATTCAGTAATTAACGCGACTGAATTACAAAAAGAAAAAAATTTTTTTTTTTTTTTATAAATCGCTTGGTAAAGGAGAAAGACGTTTAATACCGCGCTTTACAAGACCGTTGGCAGTTTTTACGCTCGCCACGCGTGCTATACCGTCGGCTCCTTTATGTACTTCCGCGATACGTCCTAATGACCATTTGAGTGGAGGGGAATTATCTTCTCGCAAGATGACTAGTGTACCCGGACTTATTTTGTCTGCTGTGCCTCTGTGCCATTTTTACGGACCGTCTGCTCGTTCAAATATTCCTTATTCCATCGGTTCCAAAAATGCTGTCTCATCTGCTGTACGTGCTGCCATTGGGACAGGCGCCCGGATGGTATATCCCTGTATTCGTCCTCTGGCAAACTCGTAAACGAATTTCCAATTAGAAAATGCCCAGGTGTAAGAGCGCGCAAATCATTCGGGTCATTAGACAGATGCGTGATAGGACGCGAGTTAAGAATCGCCTCTATCTCGAGGACGTATGTTAATAATGCCTCGTAAGATAGCAATGTCTCGCCTATAATTCGAACTAGATGATATTTAAATGATTTTACGGCCGCCTCCCATAGACCTCCAAAATGGGGGGAACGGGGTGGGATGAAATGCCACTTGATTCCTTCATTTACCAAACTTCGCGAGACGCGCGCTTCTAGTTCGTTCGCCGCACCTACGAAATTAGTCGCGTTGTCGGAATATATGTCCGAACATTTTCCACGGCGTGCCATAAATCTACGCAAAGCTGCTAAAAATGCTTCAGTCGTTAGATCATTCACGAGTTCTAAATGAACGGCCTTGGTGCTAAAACAGACGAATACCGCCACATATATTTTCGCGCGACCACGGTTCCGGTGTTGCCTTTCCTTGATGAATAACGGACCGCAGAAATCTACGCCGGTGTGGATAAATGGACGATTCAGTAGAAGACGACTGGCAGGTAGATCACTCATAGGATATTGCGGCGTAGCAGGTTTTAAACGTCGACAAGTAATGCATTTATATATTACGCGCTTAACGCTACTTCGCCCATTTATTAGCCAAAACGATTCGCCAAGTGCGTTAAAAGTGGCTTGCGTACCACCGTGCCCTATTTGATGGTGCTTTTCGCGTATTATCGCGTTTGTAATTGTATGGTCTTTCGGCAATAATGCGGGATGCCTTTGCTCGTATGGCAAGTTGCTCCTTGCCAATCTACCTCCAACTCTTAATATTCCTAAATTGTCTAAAAACGGGCTAAGTACGGAGAATGATGCGCAAACCTCTTTACCGTACTTGATTAATTTGATGATCTCGGGAATCTGTTAAATTCGTCGCTCGCGAGTTGATGTAACGTACGAGTTGCTAAAAAACGACGCGGAGGCAGTTCCATAGGTTACTGTATTTAATCTATATGTTTTCACGGGATCACTTTCCTGTCGACGCCACAGTATAGTTTGATATTTGCGATCGCGCGGATCAATTATTATCTGCCGATACATCTTCGCGATGTCCGCGGTAATAGCAATAGCATGTGATCTAAATCTTACTAAAAGTGCAAATAGATCCTCCTGTATGGTTGGGCCAACCATTAATACGTTATTCAAAGATTTCCCGTTGTTGGTTTTTGCCGACGCGTCGAACACTACTCGCAGTTTGGTCGTAATACTAGTATGCTTTAATACAGCATGATGCGGTAAATAGAATCTATCTTCGTGGGGTCCCCCTTCTATCCTTGTCATATGCCCTAGTTCTTCATATTCGGATAAGAATTTAATATATTCATCTCTAATTTTCGGTTTGCGCGATTATGATCGCTCTAATGCGTGAAATCTTCGTAACGCGCTCGTATACGAATCTCCTAACTGATTTTCTTCCTTAAAGGGCAATCTCACTATACATCTGCCAGTATCATCCCGTCGCGTGTTGCTTCTGTAATGTGCTTCGCACAAATTTTCCTCGTGCGACCTAATACTACTCTCAGCTACTTCCTCAATTTTCCAGAATTTTTCCAATTGTGAGTTCAAATCTACCGTGGCCGTGTGGCAATTAACGCTCTGCGGAGTGCGCGTATTTCCTGTGCTCATAACGAGCCATCCTAGTACAGTTCCTTGTACCATTAAATTTTCATTCAACCTAATGCTCTGACCTGCGCGCCATAGTGAAGCAAAAATCTCGACACCGAGAATCGCGTCGATATTCGCGGGCTCATAAAACTTGGGATCTGCCAATTGGATCCCTGCCGGTATATTCAATTCTTCTTGCGGAATTCGTTGCGAAGGCAACCTATTCGTTACAGTGGGTAATAATAAGAATTGTAATTCTAACGCGTAATTTTCTGTTCGCGATTTCAACGTTGCTAATGTTGCCTGTTTGACTCTAGTTTCCGTTTGGTTTACGCCAGAATTGGGTACATTCACGTCCCGTTTGGCTATTCGCAGAAGATTCGCGAACCGGATCGTTAAGAAATGTGCTTCGGAACCCGAATCCAGGAGCACACGACACTCGTGCGGCCTGCCGTCGCGATCCAGCAAATGCACCACTGCAGTTAGTAACAGCGCGGGTGCCTGCGAGTGATGGAGCTCTACATGTGCATTCTGCACCGCCGACGCCGTTCGAGCGAAACAATTCGTGATGCCCGCCGCTGCACCTTCTGCAACGGCCTCTCTCACATGTAACAACTCATGATGCCTGCCGTTGCACTTACTGCAGCAGTCATTTTTAATACATGTGTATACGCGGTGACCAGCTTGTAAACAATTACAACACAAATTGGCGTTAACCACGATTCTTCTGCGCTCCTCGGGCTCGGCTCTAAGTAGCTGCTCACACTCCGATGTGTTATGCCTCTCGCGACATATGCCACACGAGACAGTCGCGCTTGTGGAATACGCTTGAACTTGTCCTCGGTCGGAAATTCGCGGCCAATTTCACGGAGAATTAAATCGCGGCTCGTTACGCATCAAATTCCTTGAGCGAAAATTTCTCTCGGGACCTAACGGTGCGTTCCTTCTGCTATTGTTAATTCCTTTAGAATGTTCTGCCGGCTGGGAGTTTACTAGCGCATTTCCCCGATCGCGCAAAAATATCACAAATTCGTCTACCGTCGGTAAAGCATCTCGGGAATACCGTTGTTCCCATTGAAGCCGTGTTGCTGGATCCACTCGCGAAAGATGTGCGGCAATAGCAAATTGATCGACAAACACTTTTTTAGTTGCTACTAAAGCCCTATAATTTGCGCTTAGCGCATCGGACGCGGCAATTAAAGACGAGGGAAATTCACTGTCAATAGGGGGACCCTCTAAAATAGCTCGTACGTGCTTATTTATTAATATTAACGGATTGTCATAGCACTCGACTAAGGTCTTCCACGCAATCGGATAATTATCCGCGGTAATTTCCAAAACTCTTATTTTCTCCGCGGCCGGTCCCGATAAACATGATTTCAAATATGCAAATTTTTGTATATCGCGAATCGCGGGATTATCTCCTATCACCGATTGAAACGTGTCCGCGAAACTCGGCCATTCCTCATGCTGCCCGTCAAAACGAGGTAATTGTACCGCCGGTACTCTGTAAATGCTATCTACGGACGGATTGCTAACCGTAGTGCTAACTGGAGACAATAGATTCGTAGTAGGCGCATTTGTGTCTAAAGTGGCTACCGATTCAGCTCTATTAATGATCAATTCCGCCTCCGCCCTGGCGTCGATGACTGACTCGACATGATTGTGAATTTCGTCAACCAGCGTTCCCATCGTTTCACCAGAAGTCTTTTCTATCAACTCCTCTAATATTGCCACATTCTTATCAACTTTGGAAATTCTAAGCTTTAATTTCATTATATCGCGCGGGTTGGTATGATCTATCTCGCTCACCGCCTTTTGAAATTGCGCGAATTCTTTCTTTACATACTCGAATCTACGTATAACGCGCTCAACATCACCACGTGCACTACTCGAACGAGGCATTTTCACGACAAAAGGCAAAATTAAGAAGAGAAAAGAGGGGGAAAAATACAACTTCGAAGAATGATCAAGCAACAGAAATTACAAAACTCACGTGAATCCTCTGAATAAAGCGTCCCGTGCAGCGTACTCACGCACCGGAACAATAGAAGCTTCTCGGCTTGTAGCGATGATGCAATACCTCCTTTGTTGCTCGATCGGAAGTCTTCCGTTGCCTCTTTCTCCTCCGTTGAAGAAGACTGTATGCACAATAGACGCCGGACGAAGAGTGGGGAGGAAGCTCCCAATCCGGCTCGAAGGACCAAAATGTTGATGCGACCGATGCCTTAATCGGTACTCCAGTGGATAGTAGTGAATCGAAAAATGCCCTTACGAGTGATATCGAGATTCCTTATTAATGGGAAGGAGGATAGGAAAATAAAGAACACAATAACAACTTTATTTGAGCCCAATCAGTACTAAAAAGTACGCTTTATTGGCTCGTCAGGGGAAAAGCCTTTCGGCATAAAAACCCTGGTTGAAAACGATGAAGAAGAATCCACAAATCCGGATAATTCTGGCCAAGTGCAGGACCGCCTTTGTCCCTTGTCTCTGGCCGAACTTAGATGATATGGTATTACGCAATACAAAGAATTCTCCTTGAAGTAGTTCTCGCAAGTCCCAGCTAGATGAATCTCGAGCGATGAATCCAGAGTGACAACCGGCGCAAAAACGCGCTGGCTTTTATTCCAAAAGGCGATGCAATGCTGCACCAATCACCGAAAAGTCCGAGCCTAACGCGGCTGTCGATACATATGATTGGCGTGATAAATGTAGTGGGAGAACGCTAGCTAGAATAAAGAAAGAGCCCTTGCAGGCATCTTAGCGCTACCGTGGTTACCACTAGAAACAACGATATTGCTTTATCGCACGCGTCTAACGCTTTGGCAGGGCCGTACGCGCCTAAGTGCTTCGCCCTACTCACTCGTTGCGTGGGATACGCAACATACTCCCCCCCCTTGAACGGGCACCGTTCAAAATTTAAAAACCAAAATGCGAACACTTAAATACAAATTATAAACTATATATACATACTGGTAACCGCATATTACAATACATATTCAGTAATTAACGCGACTGAATTACAAAAAGAAAAAAAATTTTTTTTTTTTTTTATAAATCACTTGGTAAAGGAGAAAGACGTTTAATACCGCGCTTTACAAGACCGTTGGCAGTTTTTACGCTCGCCACGCGTGCTATACCGTCGGCTCCTTTATGTACTTCCGCGATACGTCCTAATGACCATTTGAGTGGAGGGGAATTATCTTCTCGCAAGATGACTAGTGTACCCAGACTTATTTTGTCTGCTGTGCCTCTGTGCCATTTTTACGGACCGTCTGCTCGTTCAAATATTCCTTATTCCATCGGTTCCAAAAATGCTGTCTCATCTGCTGTACGTGCTGCCATTGGGACAGGCGCCCGGATGGTATATCCCTGTATTCGTCCTCTGGCAAACTCGTAAACGAATTTCCAATTAGAAAATGCCCAGGTGTAAGAGCGCGCAAATCATTCGGGTCATTAGACAGATGCGTGATAGGACGCGAGTTAAGAATCGCCTCTATCTCGAGGACGTATGTTAATAATGCCTCGTAAGATAGCAATGTCTCGCCTATAATTCGAACTAGATGATATTTAAATGATTTTACGGCCGCCTCCCATAGACCTCCAAAATGGGGGGAACGGGGTGGGATGAAATGCCACTTGATTCCTTCATTTACCAAACTTCGCGAGACGCGCGCTTCTAGTTCGTTCGCCGCACCTACGAAATTAGTCGCGTTGTCGGAATATATGTCCGAACATTTTCCACGGCGTGCCATAAATCTACGCAAAGCTGCTAAAAATGCTTCAGTCGTTAGATCATTCACGAGTTCTAAATGAACGGCCTTGGTGCTAAAACAGACGAATACCGCCACATATATTTTCGCGCGACCACGGTTCCGGTGTTGCCTTTCCTTGATGAATAACGGACCGCAGAAATCTACGCCGGTGTGGATAAATGGACGATTCGGTAGAAGACGACTGGCAGGTAGATCACTCATAGGATATTGCGGCGTAGCGGGTTTTAAACGTCGACAAGTAATGCATTTATATATTACGCGCTTAACGCTACTTCGCCCATTTATTAGCCAAAACGATTCGCCAAGTGCGTTAAAAGTGGCTTGCGTACCACCGTGCCCTATTTGATGGTGCTTTTCGCGTATTATCGCGTTTGTAATTGTATGGTCTTTCGGCAATAATGCGGGATGCCTTTGCTCGTATGGCAAGTTGCTCCTTGCCAATCTACCTCCAACTCTTAATATTCCTAAATTGTCTAAAAACGGGCTAAGTACGGAGAATGATGCGCAAACCTCTTTACCGTACTTGATTAATTTGATGATCTCGGGAATCTGTTAAATTCGTCGCTCGCGAGTTGATGTAACGTACGAGTTGCTAAAAAACGACGCGGAGGCAGTTCCATAGGTTACTGTATTTAATCTATATGTTTTCACGGGATCACTTTCCTGTCGACGCCACAGTATAGTTTGATATTTGCGATCGCGCGGATCAATTATTATCTGCCGATACATCTTCGCGATGTCCGCGGTAATAGCAATAGCATGTGATCTAAATCTTACTAAAAGTGCAAATAGATCCTCCTGTATGGTTGGGCCAACCATTAATACGTTATTCAAAGATTTCCCGTTGTTGGTTTTTGCCGACGCGTCGAACACTACTCGCAGTTTGGTCGTAATACTAGTATGCTTTAATACAGCATGATGCGGTAAATAGAATCTATCTTCGTGGGGTCCCCCTTCTATCCTTGTCATATGCCCTAGTTCTTCATATTCGGATAAGAATTTAATATATTCATCTCTAATTTTCGGTTTGCGCGATAATGATCGCTCTAATGCGTGAAATCTTCGTAACGCGCTCGTATACGAATCTCCTAACTGATTTTCTTCCTTAAAAAGCAATCTCACTATACATCTGCCAGTATCATCCCGTCGCGTGTTGCTTCTGTAATGTGCTTCGCACAAATTTTCCTCGTGCGACCTAATACTATTCTCAGCTACTTCCTCAATTTTCCAGAATTTTTCCAATTGTGAGTTCAAATCTACCGTGGCCGTGTGGCAATTAACGCTCTGCGGAGTGCGCGTATTTCCTGTGCTCATAACAAGACATCCTAGTACAGTTCCTTGTATCATTAAATTTTCATTCAACCTAATGCTCTGACCTGCGCGCCATAGTGAAGCAAAAATCTCGACACCGAGAATCGCGTCGATATTCGCGGGCTCATAAAACTTGGGATCTGCCAATTGGATCCCTGCCGGTATATTCAATTCTTCTTGCGGAATTCGTTGCGAAGGCAACCTATTCGTTACAGTGGGTAATAATAAGAATTGTAATTCTAACGCGTAATTTTCTGTTCGCGATTTCAACGTTGCTAATGTTGCCTGTTTGACTCTAGTTTCCGTTTGGTTTACGCCAGAAATGGGTACATTCACGTCCCGTTTGGCTATTCGCAGAAGATTCGCGAACCGGATCGTTAAGAAATGTGCTTCGGAACCCGAATCCAGGAGCACACGACACTCGTGCGGCCTGCCGTCGCGATCCAGCAAATGCACCACTGCAGTTAGTAACAGCGCGGGTGCCTGCGAGTGATGGAGCTCTACATGTGCATTCTGCACCGCCGACGCCGTTCGAGCGAACAATTCGTGATGCCCGCCGCTGCACCTTCTGCAACGGCCTCTCTCACATGTAACAACTCATGATGCCTGCCGTTGCACTTACTGCAGCAGTCATTTTTAATACATGTGTATACGCGGTGACCAGCTTGTAAACAATTACAACACAAATTGGCGTTAACCACGATTCTTCTGCGCTCCTCGGGCTCGGCTCTAAGTAGCTGCTCACACTCCGATGTGTTATGCCTCTCGCGACATATGCCACACGAGACAGTCGCGCTTGTGGAATACGCTTGAACTTGTCCTCGGTCGGAAATTCGCGGCCAATTTCACGGAGAATTAAATCGCGGCTCGTTACGCATCAAATTCCTTGAGCGAAAATTTCTCTCGGGACCTAACGGTGCGTTCCTTCTGCTATTGTTAATTCCTTTAGAATGTTCTGCCGGCTGGGAGTTTACTAGCGCATTTCCCCGATCGCGCAAAAATATCACAAATTCGTCTACCGTCGGTAAAGCATCTCGGGAATACCGTTGTTCCCATTGAAGCCGTGTTGCTGGATCCACTCGCGAAAGATGTGCGGCAATAGCAAATTGATCGACAAACACTTTTTTAGTTGCTACTAAAGCCCTATAATTTGCGCTTAGCGCATCGGACGCGGCAATTAAAGACGAGGGAAATTCACTGTCAATAGGGGGACCCTCTAAAATAGCTCGTACGTGCTTATTTATTAATATTAACGGATTGTCATAGCACTCGACTAAGGTCTTCCACGCAATCGGATAATTATCCGCGGTAATTTCCAAAACTCTTATTTTCTCCGCGGCCGGTCCCGATAAACATGATTTCAAATATGCAAATTTTGTATATCGCGAATCGCGGGATTATCTCCTATCACCGATTGAAACGTGTCCGCGAAACTCGGCCATTCCTCATGCTGCCCGTCAAAACGAGGTAATTGTACCGCCGGTACTCTGTAAATGCTATCTACGGACGGATTGCTAACCGTAGTGCTAACTGGAGACAATAGATTCGTAGTAGGCGCATTTGTGTCTAAAGTGGCTACCGATTCAGCTCTATTAATGATCAATTCCGCCTCCGCCCTGGCGTCGATGACTGACTCGACATGATTGTGAATTTCGTCAACCAGCGTTCCCATCGTTTCACCAGAAGTCTTTTCTATCAACTCCTCTAATATTGCCACATTCTTATCAACTTTGGAAATTCTAAGCTTTAATTTCATTATATCGCGCGGGTTGGTATGATCTATCTCGCTCACCGCCTTTTGAAATTGCGCGAATTCTTTCTTTACATACTCGAATCTACGTATAACGCGCTCAACATCACCACGTGCACTACTCGAACGAGGCATTTTCACGACAAAAGGCAAAATTAAGAAGAGAAAAGAGGGGGAAAAAACAACTTCGAAGAATGATCAAGCAACAGAAATTACAAAACTCACGTGAATCCTCTGAATAAAGCGTCCCGTGCAGCGTACTCACGCACCGGAACAATAGAAGCTTCTCGGCTTGTAGCGATGATGCAATACCTCCTTTGTTGCTCGATCGGAAGTCTTCCGTTGCCTCTTTCTCCTCCGTTGAAGAAGACTGTATGCACAATAGACGCCGGACGAAGAGTGGGGAGGAAGCTCCCAATCCGGCTCGAAGGACCAAAATGTTGATGCGACCGATGCCTTAATCGGTACTCAAGTGGATAGTAGTGAATCGAAAAATGCCCTTACGAGTGATATCGAGATTCCTTATTAATGGGAAGGAGGATAGGAAAATAAAGAACACAATAACAACTTTATTTGAGCCCAATCAGTACTAAAAAGTACGCTTTATTGGCTCGTCAGGCGAAAAGCCTTTCGGCATAAAAACCCTGGTTGAAAACGATGAAGAAGAATCCACAAATCCGGATAATTCTGGCCAAGTGCAGGACCGCCTTTGTCCCTTGTCTCTGGCCGAACTTAGATGATATGGTATTACGCAATACAAAGAATTCTCCTTGAAGTAGTTCTCGAAGTCCCAGCTAGATGAATCTCGAGCGATGAATCCAGAGTGACAACCGGCGCAAAAACGCGCTGGCTTTTATACCAAAAGGCGATGCAATGCTGCACCAATCACCAAAAAGTCCGAGCCTAACGCGGCTGTCGATACATATGATTGGCGTGATAAATGTAGTGGGAGAACGCGAGCTAGAATAAAGAAAGAGCCCTTGCAGGCATCTTAGCGCTACCGTGGTTACCACTAGAAACAACGATATTGCTTTGTCGCACGCGTCTAACGCTTTGGCAGGGCCGTACGCGCCTAGGTGCTTCGCCGCACTCATTCGTTGCGTGGGATACGCAACAATGTGTACAGATGGTTTCTTTTTTTTTTAAAAACCTATAAGTTTTAAATACTTAAGTTCTGCATACGATTCTAGAGCATTAAAAGAGCTTTAAAATAACAATGTTATAACATTTTAAAATTTGCTAGTTTTCGAGTAATAGAAGTTTTTGTTTACAGATTCCTTCTTTTTTTTAAAAAACCCTATATATTAATATAACTAAGTTTTAAATCAGGTTGTAGAGCATTAAAAGATCTTTAAAATGACCATGTTATAACATTTTAGAATTTGTTAATTTTCGAGTTATAATGATTTTGTGTACAAAGTTCTTCTTCTTTTTAGAAACCCTATGTATTTCAAAATTTTTGCTTAACATCATGTTTTATGCATTAAAGAAGCTTAAAATGACCATTTTATAACATT
>QUOH01000057.1:266076-372025 GCA_010416925.1 Polistes metricus
AATCTGGTTGTAAAGCATTAATAGAGCTATAAAATGACCATGCTATAATATTTTAGAATTTGGTAGTTTTCGAGTTATTAAAGTTTTTGTGTACAAAGTACTCGTTTTTTTTAGACGCCCTATGTATTTTAAGTTCTTTTGCTTAAGATCATGTTTTGAGGCAATTAAAAAGCTTTAAAATAGCTATTTTAAAACATTCTAAAATAAGTTGGTCTTTGAGAAATTAAAAATTATGTGTACAGATGGTTTCTTTTTTTTTTAAAAAACCTATAAGATTTAAATACTTATGTTAAGCATACGATATTAGAGCATTAAAAGAACTCTAAAATGACCATGTTATAACATTTTAGAATTTGTTAGTTTTCGAGTTAATAATATTTTTGTGTACAAACTTCTTCTTCTTTTTTAGACACCCTTTGTATTTTAAATACTTTTGCTTAAGATCATGTAGTAGCTAATTAAAAGAGCATTATAATTGCTATTTTAAAAAATTTTAAATTATGGTAGTCTTTAAGAAATTCTTATTTATGTGTTCAGCTACTTTCTTTTTTTTTTAGAAAACCTATAAGTTTCAAATACTAAAATTTAGCCTAAGATTTATAGAGCATATAAAGAGCTTTAAAATGAACATGTTAAAACATTTCAAAATTTGTAAGTTTTCGAGTAATTAAAGTTTTTGTGTACAGATTCCTTCTTTTTTTTAAAAAAACCCTATGAACTTTAATATTTAAGTTGTAAATCTGGTTGTAGAGCATTAAAAGAGCTTTAAAATGACCATGTTATAATAATTTAGAATTTGTTAGTTTTCGAGTTATTAAAGTTTTTGTGTACAAAGCACTCGTTTTTTTTAGGCACCCTATGAATTTTAGGTTCTTTTGCTTAAGATCATGTTTTTAGGCATTAAAAGAGCTTTAAAATAGCTATTTTAAAACATTCTAAAATAAGTTGGTCTTTGAAAATTAAAAATTATGTGTACAGATGGTTTCTTTTTTTTTTAAAAAACCTATAAGATTTAAATACTTATGTTAAGCATACAATATTAGAGCATTAAAAGAACTCTAAAATGACCATGTTATAACATTTTAGAATTTGTTAGTTTTCGAGTTATTAATATTTTTGTGTACAAACTTCTTCTTCTTTTTTAGACACCCTTTGTATTTTAAATACTTTTGCTTAAGATCATGTAGTAGCCAATTAAAAGAGAATTATAATTGCTATTTTAAAAAATTTTATATTATGGTAGTCTTTAAGAAATTCTTATTTATGTGTCCAGCTACTTTCTTTTTTTTTTAGAAAACCTATAAGTTTCAAATACTAAAGTTTAGCATAGGATTTTAGCGCAAATAAAGAGCTTTAAAATGAACATGTTAAAACATTTTAAAATTGTAAGTTTTCGAGTAATTGAAGTTTTTGTGTACAGATTTCTTCTTTTTTTTTAAAAAACCCTATGAACTTTAATATTTAAGTTTTAAATCTGGTTGTAGAGCATTAAAAGAGCTTTAAAATGACCATGTTATAACATTTTCGAATTTGTTAGTTTTCGAGTTTTTATAGTTTTTGTGTACAAAGTACTTCTTTTTTTTTTTACACCCTATGTATTTTAAATACTTTTGCTTAAGATCATGTAGTAGATCATTAAAAGAGCATTTAAAAGGCTATTTTGAAAAATTTTAAAATAATTTAGTCTTTGAGAAATTCTTATTAATGTGTTTAGCTACTTTCTTTTTTTTTTACTAAACCTATAAGTTTCAAATACTAAAGTTTAGCCTAAGATTTATAGAGCATATAAAAAGCTTTAAAATGAACATGTTAAAATATTTTAAAATTCGTAAGTTTTCGAGTAATTGAAGTTTTTGTGTACAGATTCCTTTTTTTTTTTTAAAAAACCCTATGAATTTTAATATTTAAGTTTTAAATCTGGTTGTAGAGCATTAAAAGAGCTTTAAAATGACCATGATATAACATTTTCGAATTTGTTAGTTTTTGAGTTATTATAGTTTTTGTGTACAAAGTACTTCTTTTTTTTTTTACACCCTATGTATTTTAAATACTTTTGCTTAAGATCATGTGTTTATGCATTAAAAAGCTTTAAAATAACATTTTATAACATTTTAAAATATGCTTGTTTTTGAGTAATTGAAGTTTTTGTGTACAGACTCTTTCTTTTTTTTTTAAAACCTTATATTTTTTAAATATTTATGTTTTAAATCTGGTTGTAGAGCATTAATAGAGCTATAAACTGACCATGCTATAATATTTTTGAATTTGTTAGTTTTCGAGTTATTAAAGTTTTTGTGTACAAAGTACTCGTTTTTTTTAGGCACCCTATGAATTTTAGGTTCTTTTGCTTAAGATCATGTTTTTAGGCATTAAAAGAGCTTTAAAATAGCTATTTTAAAACATTTTAAAATATGTTGGTCTTTGAGAAATTCAAAATTATGTGTACAGATGGTTTCTTTTTTTTTTAAAAAAACCTATAAGTATTAAATACTTATGTTCAGCATACAAAATTAGAGATTTAAAAGAACTCTAAAATGACCATGTTATAACATTTTAGAATTTGTTTGTTTTCGAGTTATT
This sequence comes from Polistes metricus, assembly GCA_010416925.1. Classification (NCBI taxonomy): domain Eukaryota; kingdom Metazoa; phylum Arthropoda; class Insecta; order Hymenoptera; family Vespidae; genus Polistes; species Polistes metricus. The sequence goes on from QUOH01000057.1 coordinate 268,657, forward strand.
AATGTTTTTGTGTACAAAGTACTCCTCCTTTTTTAGACATCCTATGTATTTCGTAAACATTTGCTTAACATTATGTTGTTATGCATTAAAAGAGCATTAAAATGACACTGTTATTACATTTTAAAATTTGTAAGTTTTCGAGTTATTAAAGTTTTTGTGTACAGATTCCTTCTTTTTTTTTAAAAACCCTATAAATTTAAATATTGAAGTTTTAATCTCGTTGTAGAGCATTAAAAGAGCTTTAAAGTGACCATGTTATAAATCTTTGAATTTGTTAGTTTTCGAGTTATTAAAGTCTTTGTGTAGAAAGTACTCCTTTTTTTTAGCCACCCTATGTATTTTAAATACTTTTGCTTAAGATCATGTTGTTATGCATTAAAAGAGCTTTAAAATTAACATTTTATAACATTTAAGTATGCTTGTTTTTGAATAATTGAAGTTTATGTGTACAGACTCCTTCTTTTTTTTTAAAAACTTTATATTTTTTAAATATTTAGGTTTTAAATCTAGTTGTATAGCATTAATAGAGCTATAAAATGACCATGCTATAATATTTTAGAATTTGTTAGTTTTTGAGTTATTAAAGTTTTTATTTACAATGTACTCCTCCTTTTTTAGACATCCTATGTATTTCAAAAACATTTGCTTAACATTATGTTGTTATGCATTAAAAGAGCATTAAAATGACCATGTTATAACATTATAAAATTTATTAGTTTTTGAGTAAATGAAGTTTTTGTGTACAGATTCATTCTTTTTTTTAAAAAACCCTATATATTTTAAATACTTAAGTTTTAAATCAGGTTGTAGAGCAATAAATCGCTTTAAAATGGCTATTTTAAAACATTTTAAAATAAGTCAGTCTTTGAGAAATTATAATTTTTGTGTACAGCTACTTTCTTTTTTTTTTTGAAACCTATAAGTCTTAAATTCTTATGTTCAGCATGCAATTTTAGAGCATATAAAGAGCTTAAAAATAAACATATTAAAACAGTTTAAAAAATGCTTTTTTTCGAGTAATTGAAGTTTATTTGTACAGATTTCCTCTTTTTTTTTAAAAACCCTATATTTTTTAAATATTTAAGTTTTAAATCTGGTTGTTGAGCATTAAAAGAGCTCTAAAATGACCATGTTATAACATTTTAGAATTTGTGAGTTTTCGAGTTATAAATGTTTTGGTGTACAAATTACTTCTTTTTTAGACACCTTATGTATTTCAAAATTTTTGCTTAACATAATGTTGTTATGCATTAAAAGAGCTTTAAAATCAAATTTTATAACATTTTAAAATATGCTTGTTTTTGAGTAATTGAAGCTTTTGTGTACAGACTCCTTCTTTTTTTTTTTAAACCCTATAAATTTTAATATTTAGGTTTTAAATCTGGTGGTAGAGCATTAAAAGAGCTTTAAAATGACCATGTTATAAAATTTTAGAATTTGTTAGTTTTCGAGTTATAAATGTTTTGGTGTACAAAGATCTTCTTTTTTAGACACAAAATGTATTTCAAAAATTTTTTCTTAACATCATGTTGTTATGCATTAAAAGAGCTTTAAAATGACCATGTTATAACGTTTGGAATTTGTTATTTTTCGAGTTATTAAAGTTTTTTTGTAGAAAGTACTCCTTTTTTTTAGACACACTATGTATTTTAAATACTATTGCTTAAGATCATGTTGATATGCAACAAAAGAGCTTTAAAATTAACATTTATAACATTTTAAAATATGCTTGTTTTTGAGTAATTGAAGTTTATGTGTACAGATTTCTTCTTTTACTTTAAAAACCCTATATTTTTTAATCATTTAAGTTTTAAATCTGGTTGTAGAGCATTAAAAGAGTCTTAAGATGACAATGTTATAACATTTTAGAATTTGTTAGTTTTCGAGTTATTAAAGTTTTTGTGTACAAAGTACTCTTTTTTTTTAGACACCCTATGTTTTTTAGGTTGTTTTGCTTAACATCATGTTGTTAGGCATTAAAAGAGCTTTAAAATAGGTATTCTAAAACATTTTAAAATAGGTTGGTCTTTGAGAAATTAAAAATTATGTGTACAGATGAATTCTTTTTTTTTTAAAAAACCTATAAGTTTTAAATACTTATTTTCAGCATACGATATTAGAGCATTAAAAGAGCTTTAAAATGACCATGGTATAACATCTTAGAATTCGTTAGTTTTCGAGTTATTAATGTTTTTGTGTACAAAGTTCTTCTTTTTTTTTTAGACACCTTATGTATTATAAATACTTTTGCTTAAGATCATGTAGTAAGCCATTAAAAGAGCATAAAAATTGCTATTTTAAAAAATTTTAAATTATGGTATGATCGAGAATGAACTAGTTGGGAGTAGAGATGAGCGAAGAGAAAGATCGGATAGTAGACGGATGAGATAGGCAAGTTGACTGTATTATTTTTAATTTCTGGTAGAGTTAGTATGTAACGAGATTTATTAAAATTTGTGAACAAAAGAAAAAGAGATAGCAAAATTACAATATGAGTGATTAACTAGTAATATATGTACTACGCCATATGTACCGGAAGTACGTAGTACGAGAAATCGTTAGCAGGGTGATAATAAATTTAATATGAGAATGAGAGGTAAGAAAGAATAAAGAGAGGATCAGAATTAGAGATAAAAGTTTAAGAGATTACCTGATATGTCGTTAATGAAGGAGAAAGATAGAGTAAAGAGATGATCAGTAAGAAAGGCCCAATACGAGGCTGGGCTCGTTGAAAAAGGAGAAAAAGGAAAAGAATTAGATGAGATGGAACGATGATGAGATGGAACGGTGAGAGATGAGAAGAAAGCGAGAAGTCATCTAGGGAGATGTTGCACAATTCTTTGAGATTACCTAAATGTACGTCCGCACAGATTAGCTTATTAAACGATTCTACCTGGACCACGCCACTTTTCGGTTCGAGTCGAGGAACAGAGCGGAAGATAGAAAAAACGATACACCAATTAGCGCGTTCCACGCTAGGAAGAGAGAACAACAAAACCAATAAGAGAATAACACGCAGAGGATGACGCCACAAGGGACCAATGATCTATTTACACGTGAAGTGGCGTGATCCCTTGATCAATAAGAACAATCGATATGTCTTCTTCTCTATGATAACAGACGGCGTCTTAATCATGCTATCCGAGAGGTGCTGTCATCTAATTTGAGAGGCGCAATTTTCGAACATTCTCCCCCCCAATTCTCGAGCGTGAATCGTGAATTTGACATGACGAGATGTGCTGAGCTGTTGAACAAACTATGTTTCCGTGTGCGGTTGAAGAGGCAATGGTGCGAGCTTGACGATAGGTCTAGTGATAGTGCTGGTAGCGGTCTTCAGCGTGACAACCCTGCAGAGACCGTCCTTTCCTGGGTGTAGTTTTATCACTCTGGCGAGAGGCCATTTCGAGGGCGGGAGTCGCTCGTCGGTGATGAGGACAAGAGACCCTTCCCTGATATCGTTCTGCGATGTCTGCCATTTGGATGTGGTCTGATGCGCTTGCAGACATTCCGTCGACCACCTTCTCCAAAATTGCTGGAAGCGCTCTTGAATCCGCTGAAAGTGAGACAACCTGGAATTTGAGATGTCTATTAGAGAAGGCTCGGTGACAGTTGTCAATGCCTCCCCTCTGATGAAATGCCCTGGTGTTAATGCTCTGATGTTACAGACGACGGAAAATTAAGATGTGATTTTTGTCAAAATGAATGCCTTAAGGTAAACCCGAGATGACGAGTATGTCGATTGGAGAACCAAGGACACTTGACCTTGGGTCGCTCCTGGAGATGTACTACCCACACCCTGAATAGGAATGTTTCCTGTAGAACGGCTAAGCTTTAGCTTATCTATGATTTTAGAAGAAACTAAAGTCAACTCCGATCCAGGATCAATGAGAAGACGTACTAGCTTAGGCGATCCATGTAAAGATATGGCAAAAGCTTTACAAGTAGCTAAGAGTACTGGAGCTCGAGAGCACGTTGAAAGCGAGGGATTAGACGAACGATCGATGTCTGAGATAGGTGACGAAAATCTGACTCGTTTGGTCGTCTGAGAGGACTTCGAGGAAGATGAGATGGTCGACTTTAGTATGGATCTGAGAGGACGATGTGGGTAAGGAGATGTCCTTCCTGTTTCTCATTCTGAGGACGACTTTTTTGAAGAGTCCTTAGAAGAACTCTTCCTGATAGATATGGGTGTGGTAGGAGATGATCGAGTTGAAGATGACTTTGAACTGGAGGATCGGCGAGGAGATGACTTTGAACTGGAGGATCGGCGATGAGATGACTTTGAAACCGAAGATTTCCGACGGTCCTCTCTCGGTGAATCATCCGAGGATGCCCGTGAGCTCTGAGAGGGCGAGGCTCTCTGAGACGTCTGTGTTGTTTCTGAAAGAGTGCTCGAAGACCTTGAGATTGGCAGAGATGATCTTGATTTGGGAGGAGATGTCCTTGGTGATGGAGGAGATGTCCGCGATGGAGGGGATGTCCTTTTCTCGAGGTGAATGAGCGTGTGATGTCGATCTCCACACTCGTTGCATCGTCTATTACTCCTGCACTGCCTGACGTTATGCCTGCCTAGGCAATTGTAGCACAGGCGATATTCTGCGATAACTTTCTCCTTCTTATTCAGGCTTAGCTGCTTGAATAAAGGACAGAAAGCGATGTAGTGCCTGTGATTACAGTAAGTACATGTATTAGAGAGGTCTTTTATAAACGGTATAGGATGTTTTTTTGTTTCTTCTGTTTTTAACTGAGATGTTGATGCTGGCGTAGTAGCCGAAACCTTAATGTTTAAGGCCCTAGCGTAGGACCTTGTGGGGGCTGATTTGGGCTGTTGAGATGTTCTTTGCGACGATCCTCTCTCGTAAGACCTACGAGTCTCGATATGTTCCAATGCTCGAGCTGTGCTAGTGAGATAACTTAAGAGTTGTTCTAGTGGTGGAAACTCGCGTGATGTTCCTAACCTTGTTTCCCAGTCCTCGCGAGTTTTGTCGTCTAACGCCAATCCCACCTGATGAACTAGGATGTGATCCCATTGATCAACCGGACATCCTAAAGTCTCTAGAGCACAGAGAGATGACGTGACTATGTTAATGATTTTGTGGAGGGATCCAGATGACCTTTTCTTAATGCGAGGAAGGGCCATCAGCCTATCGAGATGAGCTAGAATTAATAGGCGTTTGTTGTCGAACCTGTCAGACAACCTATTCCATGCTATGTCGAAGGAATCAGCGGATACCTTTAGATTTGATATGACTTTAGCCGCCTCTCCCTCCAAGCTGGTCCTTAAATAATGCAACTTCTCAACCTTTGAGAGGTCTGGGTTATTTTTTATCATAGATGAAAATAATTCCTCAAAGGGTCTCCAGTCTGAGAAGGCACCTGAGAATTTCGGCAGCGAGATGTTCGGCAGTACCGTCCTTGGACGAGATTGTGTCTGAGATGTGACTGGCGGTACCTGTTGAGAAAGTTCCTCTATACGCTGGTTTAGTAGCGTAAGTCCAGCTAGATATTTTTGCATGGTCGTATCATAACGGTTATCTTTAAAGTAGGATTGTTCCATAGCCGTGTCTCGAGATGACGATACTATTCGGTCGTGTTCAGCATCGAACTTTTGCCACGCTGTTCGAAGCAGTTCCCTTGTGTCGACCGCGGTAGAGAGAATCATTGAACTAATGTTTTTGATGTTGTCTGTAAGGCTTGAGATGGTATCCGCACGCGCCTCCTGCAGCGCTAGTTTCGCAGCCATGTTGATGTATGTAGGATTGCGAGTTATACGTGAGATTATAAAGGAGTAGTAGGGCAGCCCCCACTACTTCGAAGATGATCCGTGAGTGGGGAGATGACTATACGTCTCGAGCGCTAGCTTCCAACGCCACCTAGATTTTCCCTAGCGAACTAGAAAAGCCACAACTAAACGAGCACTCGTTGCAGCACTATCACTCTCGGCTTTGGGAAGCCCACTATATAATGATATGTCTAAACGATTAGATGAAATACACCTGCGGTTCAAATTGCGCTTACGGTCCCTTGAACTGCCTTATCTGTCGCAGCACAACGTCCTGAGTGCTCAGCAATGCGACAGAGGTGTGCACGACACTTTTCACAAATTTTTTAATTCTGTTACACTTATACCAAACTCTAACATCCGGCTCGAAGGACCAAAAAATATATGATCGAGAATGAACTAGTTGGGAGTAGAGATGAGCGAAGAGAAAGATCGGATAGTAGACGGATGAGATAGGCAAGTGGACTGTATTATTTTTAATTTCTGGTAGAGTTAGTATGTAACGAGATTTATTAAAATTTGTGAACAAAAGAAAAAGAGATAGCAAAATTACAATATGAGTGATTAACTAGTAATATATGTACTACGCCATATGTACCGGAAGTACGTAGTACGAGAAGTCGTTAGCAGGGTGATAATAAATTTAATATGAGAATGAGAGGTAAGAAAGAATAAAGAGAGGATCAGAATTAGAGATAAAAGTTTAAGAGATTACCTGATATGTCGTTAATGAAGGAGAAAGATAGAGTAAAGAGATGATCAGTAAGAAAGGCCCAATACGAGGCTGGGCTCGTTGAAAAAGGAGAAAAAGAAAAAGAATTAGATGAGATGGAACGATGATGAGATGGAACGGTGAGAGATGAGAAAAAAGCGAGAAGTCGTCTAAGGAGATGTTGCACAATTCTTTGAGATTACCTAAATGTACGTCCGCACAGATTAGCTTATTAAACGATTCTACCTGGACCACGCCACTTTTCGGTTCCAGTCGAGGAACAGAGCGAAAGATAGAAAAAACGATACACCAATTAGCGCGTTCCACGCTAGGAAGAGAGAACAACAAAACCAATAAGAGAATAACACGCAGAGGATGACGCCACAAGGGACCAATGATCTATTTACACGTGAAGTGGCGTGATCCCTTGATCAATAAGAACAATCGATATGTCTTCTTCTCTATGATAACAGACGGCGTCTTAATCATGCTATCCGAGAGGTGCTGTCATCTAATTTGAGAGGCGCAATTTTCGAACATGGTAGTCTTTAAGAAATTCTTATTTATGTGTTCAGCTACTTTCTTTTTTTTTTAGAAAACCTATAAGTTTCAAATACTAAAGTTTAGCATAAGATTTTAGCGCATATAAAGAGCGTAAAAATGAACATATTAAAAAATTTGGAAATATGCTTGTTTTCGAGTAATTGAAGTTTTTGAGTACATATTCCTTCTTTTTTTTTAAACCCTATATATTTATATACTTAAGTTTTAAAACAGGTTATAGAACATTAAAAGAGCTTTAAAATGACCATGTTATAACATTTTAGAATTTGTTAGTTTTCGTGTTATTAATGTTTTTGTGTACAAATTACTCTTTTTTTTAGACACCCTATGTATTTTAAGTTCTTTTGCTTAACATCATGTTGTTGGGCATTAAAAGAGCTTTGAAATAGGTATTTTAAAACATTTTAAAATAAGTTAGTCATTGAGAAATTCAAAATTATGTGTACAGATGATTTTTTTTTTTTTTAAAAAACCTATAAGTTTTATTACTATTTAGTAATATTAGAGCATTAAATGAGCTTTAAAATGATCATGTTATTACATTTTAGAATTCGTTAGTTTTCGAGTTATTAATGTTTTTGTGTACAAAGTTCTCTTTTTTTTTTTACACTTTATGTATTTTAAATACTTTTGCTTAAGATCATGTTTTTATGCATTAAAAGAGCTTTAAAATAACATTTTATAACATTTTAAAATATGCTTGTTTTTGAGTAATTGAAGTTTTTGTGTACAGACTCTTTCTTTTTTTTTAAAAAACCTTATATTTTTTAAATATTTAGGTTTTAAATCTGGTTGTAGAGCATTAATATAGCTATAAAATTAACATGCTATAATATTTTAGAATTTGTTAGTTTTCGAGTTATTAAAGTTTTTGTGTACAAAGTACTCGTTTTTTTAGACGCCCTATGTATTTTAAGTTCTTTTGCTTAAGATCATGTTTTTAGGCATTAAAAGGGCTTTAAAATAGCTATTTTAAACATTCTAAAATAAGTTGGTCTTTGAGAAATTCAAAATTATGTGTACAGATGGTTTCTTTGTTTTTTAAAAAACCTATAAGATTTAAATACTTATGTTAAGCATGCGATATTAGAGCATTAAAGGAGCTCTAAAATGACAATGTTATAACATTTTAGAATTTAATAGTTTTCGAGTTTATAATGTTTATGTGTACAAACTTCTTCTTCTTTTTTAGACACCCTTTGTATTTTAAATACTTTTGCTTAAGATCATGTAGTAGGCAATTGAAAGAGCATTAAAATGGCTATTTTAAATTTTAAATTATGGTAGTCTTTAAGAAATTTTATTTATGTGTTCAGCAACTTTCTTTTTTTTTAGAAACCTATAAATTTCAAATACTTTTAGCCTAAGATTTTAGCGCATATAAAAAGCTTAAAAATGAACATATTAAAACATTTTAAAATATGCTTGTTTTCGAGTAATTGACGTTTTTGAGTACATATTCCATCTTTTTTTTTAAAAACCCTATATATTTATATACTTAAGTTTTAAAACAGGTTATAGAACATTAAAAGAGCTTTAAAATGACCATGTTATAACATTTTAGAATTTGTTAGTTTTCGTGTTATTAATGTTTTTGTGTACAAATTACTCTTTTTTTTAGACACCCTATGTATTTTAATTTCTTTTGCTTAACATCATGTTGTTGGGCATTAAAAGAGCTTTAAAATAGGTATTTTAAAACATTTTAAAATAAGTTAGTCATTGAGAAATTCAAAATTATGTGTACAGATGATTTCTTTTTTTTTCTAAAAAACCTATAAGTTTTATTACTTATGTTCAGCATACGATATTAGAGCATTAAATGAGCTTTAAAATGATCATGTTATTACATTTTAGAATTCGTTAGTTTTCGAGTTATTAATGTTTTTGTGTACAAAGTTCTTCTTTTTTTTTTACACCCTATGTATTTCATAAACATTTGCTTAACATTATGTTGTTATGCATTAAAAGAGCATTAAAATGACACATTTATAACATTTAAAAATTTGTAAGTTTTCGAGTAATTAAAGTTTTTGTGTCCAGAATCCTTCTTTTTTTTTTAAAAAACCCTATGAATTTTAAGATTTAAGTATTTAATCTGGTGGTAGAGCATAAAAAGAGCTTTAAAATGACCATGTTATACCATTTTAGAATTTGTTAGTTTTCGAGTTATAAAAGTTTTTGTGTACAAAGTACTCGTTTTTTTTAGACGCCTTATGTATTTTAAGTTCTTTTGCTTAAGATCATGTTTTTAGGCTATAAAAGAGCTTTAAAATAGCTATTTTAAAACATTCTAAAATAAGTTGGTCTTTAAGAAATTCAAAATTATGTGTACAGATTGTTTCTTTTTTTTTTTAAAAAACCTATAAGATTTCAATACTTATGTTAAGCATACGATATTAGAGCATTAAAAGAGCTCTAAAATGACAATGTTATAACATTTTAGAATTTGTTAGTTTTCGAGTTAATAATGTTTTTGTGTACAAACTTCTTCTTCTTTTTTAGACACCCTATGTATTTTAAGTTCTTTTGCCTAGCATCATGTTGTTGGGCATTAAAAGAGCTTTAAAAAAGGTATTTTAAAACATTTTAAAATAAGTTAGTCATTGAGAAATTCAAAATTATGTGTACAGATGATTTCTTTTTTTTTTTTAAAAACCTATAAGTTTTATTACTTATGTTCAGAATACGATATTAGAGCATTAAATGAGCTTTAAAATGATCATGTTATAACATTTTAGAATTCGTTAGTTTTCGAGTTAATAATGTTTATGTGTACAAACTTCTTCTTCTTTTTTAGACACCCTTTGTATTTTAAATACTTTTGCTTAAGATCATGTAGTAGGCACTTAAAAGAGCATTAAAATAGCTATTTTAAAAAATTTTAAAATAAGTTAGTCTTTGAGAAATTTTTATTTATGTGTTTAGCTACTTTCTTTTTTTTTTCAAAACCTATAAGTTTTAAATACTAAAGTTTAGCCTAAGATTTATAGAGCATATAAAGAGCTTTAAAATTAACATGTTAAAACATTTTAAAATTTGTAAGTTTTCGAGTAATAAAAGTTTTTGTGTACAGATTCCTTTTTTTTTTTAAAAAAACCCTATAAAATTTAATATTTAAGTTTTAAATCTGATTGTAGAGCATTAAAAGAGCTTAAAAATGACGATGTTATAATATTTTAGAATTTGTTAGTTTTCGAGTTATTAAAGTTTTTGTGTACAAAGTACTCGTTTTTTTTAGGCACCTTATGTATTTTAGGTTCTTTTGCTTAAGATCATGTTTTTAGGCATTAAAAGAGCTTTAAAATAGCTATTTTAAAACATTTTAAAATATGTTGTTCTATGAGAAATTCAAAATTATGTGTACAGATGGTTTCTTTTTTTTTTAAAAAAACCTATAAGTATTAAATACTTATGTTCAGCATACAAAATTAGAGATTTAAAAGAGCTTTAAAATGACCTTATTATAATATTTTAGAATTTGTTGGTTTTCGAGTTATTAATGTTTTTGTGTACAAAGTACTCCTCCTTTTTTAGACATCCTATGTATTTCATAAACATTTGCTTAACATTATGTTGTTATGCATTAAAAGAGCATTAAAATGACACATTTATAACATTTAAAAATTTGTAAGTTTTCGAGTAATTGAAGTTTTTGTGTCCAGAATCCTTCTTTTTTTTTTAAAAAACCCTATGAATTTTAAGATTTAAGTATTTAATCTGGTGGTAGAGCATTAAAAGAGCTTTAAAATGACCATGTTATACCATTTTAGAATTTGTTAGTTTTCGAGTTATAAAAGTTTTTGTGTACAAAGTACTCGTTTTTTTTAGACGCCTTATGTATTTTAAGTTCTTTTGCTTAAGATCATGTTTTTAGGCTATAAAAGAGCTTTAAAATAGCTATTTTAAAACATTTTAAAATAATTTGGTCTTTGGGAAATTCAAAATTATGTGTACAGATGGTTTCTTTGTTTTTTAAAAAACCTATAAGATTTAAATACTTATGTTAAGCATGCGATATTAGAGCATTAAAGGAGCTCTAAAATGACAATGTTATAACATTTTAGAATTTGTTAGTTTTCGAGTTAATAATGTTTATGTGTACAAACTTCTTCTTCTTTTTTAGACACCCTTTGTATTTTAAATACTTTTGCTTAAGATCATGTAGTAGGCAATTGAAAGAGCATTAAAATGGCTATTTTAAAAAATTTTAAATTATGGTAGTCTTTAAGAAATTCTTATTTATGTGTTCAGCAACTTTCTTTTTTTTTTAGAAAACCTATAAATTTCAAATACTAAAGTTTAGCCTAAGATTTTAGCGCATATAAAAAGCTTAAAAATGAACATATTAAAACATTTTAAAATATGCTTGTTTTCAAGTAATTGACGTTTTTGAGTACATATTCCATCTTTTTTTTTAAAAACCCTATATATTTATATACTTAAGTTTTAAAACAGGTTATAGAACATTAAAAGAGCTTTAAAATGACCATGTTACAACATTTTAGAATTTGTTAGTTTTCGTGTTATTAATGTTTTTGTGTACAAATTACTCTTTTTTTTAGACACCCTATGTATTTTAAGTTCTTTTGCCTAACATCATGATATTAAGCATTAAAAGAGCTTTAAAATGGCTATTTTAAAACATTTTAAAATAAGTTGGTCTTTGAGAAATTAAAATTTATGTGTACAGATGGTTTCTTTTCTTTTTAAAAAACCTATAAATTTTAAATACTTAAGTTTAGCATAGTATTTTAGAGCATTTAAAGAGCTTTAAATGACAATATTAAAACATTATAAAATTTGCTTGTTTTTGAGTTGTTGTTTTTAGTTACTGATTCCTTATTTATTTTTTAAAACACTATACATTTTAAATACATATGATTTAAATCTAGATGTAAAGCATTAAAAAACCTGTAAAATGACCATGTATTTGCCAAATTCCTCCAACATGGAGTCCTCCGGCGATTGGATTAAGCTTAATTATGAGGAGGGTGAAAAGGTGAATTAGAATTAAATTAAACACGTGATTGAGCCAATAAGTGCAATGCTTTATTGGCTCGTCAGGGAAAAAGCCTTGCGGCAAAAAACCCTGGTTGTTATTAATACAATGGACGACGATGGATCACGGATTGTGTCCGTTATCAACTTCTTGTCATTATTAACCTTGATGGTCAATCTCGTTGAAAGAAATAGAAATTATATCTCTCACCGTTAATTGCCGCCTCTACGTCTCTCTATCGTATTTATAATATCTGTAAGATATATTCGCTTAACAGATAAACTCCTTGTCTTTCTATCGCATTTATAATATCTGTAAGATACATTCGCTTAACAGATAAACTCCTTGTCTTTCTATGATCCTCTCGCTCGTTGTCTCCGATTAATTTGTCTCCAAGTGTCCTCGTAGGCGTCCAGCGGTTGAATAGAATGCGTGTCTTTCGTATTGTGCCCTGCAGGGTGCCCTTACTCGACGGTCGAGTGGTGGGGTTATGGATGCTAGTTACTAGTAACTCTCTATCGATTTAGTGGGCGCATAGTAAATCTCGTATTTTAGTTACAATCGATTTTCGGCTATGATCGATTCCGATCGTACATACTCCCCCTGTTGAGAGGATACCGATCAATAATATTCTTATTCGAGTAAGTGTATCGTGATGTCTTACGTTAAAGTTTACAAAGCTTGGTCGTAGATTGTTTGATAGAATTGCATATCGCTGGCCAGGCGATCTAATCGTCTTGTACTTACAAGAATAATGGTTATGAATTTATCTGAGGTGTCGAGTTTGGAGTTAACATATACAACAGAGTACATTTAAAATTATTGAATAAAATATAAACAATCGCTGCGCTTGATTGTTTTCTCGTATGGTTTTCACGGTTTCGATTCGCGTCTCCTTATCGGTTGTAGAGTGTGCATCCAGGAAATTCCCGCTGTCGTCTCACTTTAAGTATCATTGAAAATGGTTTGCCACTAAAAAATAGGTTGGAGTTAGTGTTATGGAATCGTTGAGGTTTGTAAGTTTAATATTGTTTTGATTTCAATCGTTCGTGTAATTAATTCTTCATAAGTGAACAAAGTTCTTATGCGACTTATTTGGGATGGTGTTTGATAGATGAATGATAGTTCCCGCAGCCATCCTAGCTGGGATGAAAGCGGAGGATTGATATGTCGAATATTTCTCCTACCTGTTATGAAGTTGTGTATTTTCGTTTGCATTTAACAGAGTTGATTAAGTCTACAAATCTTTTTATTGATAACTTATTTAGTTGAAATTAATATCGTTATCATATCGTATAAATGGTGGTCCGAATATCGGTGTGGGTATTTTAAATGATGAAATTGGTCATTGAGGTTGCGAAATGGTAAAGATGTTAGACATTTCTTCTGGAAAGTTAATTTCGCGTTTCTTAATCGGTCCCCAACTGAAATCAAATCTAATTCATTGATAACCGCTCCCCCCGAATCGGTTAACTTTCCCTTTCGGCGCAAATTTATTCGTCTTGGACTAATTTTTAATACACGTCCTATTTTTTCCGCGGTCAAGTCTTCTCTCCGATACGAATGCGTCTTAACCCTTTGAGTGCTATAATCAAACGTATATTTTCGGCAATTTTTTCTATTGTGTTGTCTGTAGAAGACGGCAAAGAAGGAATGATACACCATCTGAACGTAAAAAAATATGACATCGGATTATATGTTGATAATTGTTTGAGATTGATCGTATGCAAATGAGATATTGGGTTGACTATTATTTTCTTCAATATCAATGTGTTAAATGTTAATTTCGTAAAAATATGTACTGAAGCCTTTCCATGATTCTATAATCCTTTTTATGATTCGTTTAAATTTCTGGTTGTGAATATCCAAATATATTATAATTATCAAATTACAGTGATTTCAAATTCTAGCAGGTGAATAAACAATATATATTGAAAATAAAAAATGTTTTATTCAATGCCGAATAGATAATGAAATATCAACTAGATGGTCTTCTATATTATAATGTGTTATTCATCGTAAACGAGATCTATACTGTTCGAAAAAGTATTCTGTACTCAAAGGGTCAATCCATCCTCTGCACCGTGTTATAGTTTTCAAAGTCGCGTATAGTTAAAAACTGCAGAAACATGTTCTCTGGTTCGATCTCGCGATTTCCGACAAAATATGATGTTTCGTAACTCCTTCGCGAAGATATATCGGCGTGATTGAATAGGTTAGATGTTCGTGATAAAGTTATTTATGTGCAAATCTCTAATTAGAATTTCGGCTTTGAACGGGTGATTGGCGCTTTCTTCTTTCGCGAACTGTTTTAAGTTCCGGATGATGGTAAAAGATACTGATGCTGCACCGGATGTGATCGAGTTGAGTTCAATGTATGTATCCGTCCGTTATGAGATCGTAATAAATGCTCTACCAATGTATCCTGTATGATGTGCTCGACTAGTAATGTACAATTAAGAAAGATTCCGTTTATATCTATTGTCTCAAAGTTCTATCACCTCTTTTAAATGCAGTACGTCGCGATTATAAGTAGTGGATTCGGTGTATTTAGCGTGACGACGCGGACTATAGGAGTTAGTTATGTGGATTCGAGGTTTGTTGGGATGTTGACGCGAGTGTTTCCTGTTTTGAAGATGTGGGGTCACGCGTCGAAGGTATGTTCTCATGATCGGTTCGGTGTAAGGATGTGTGATGTGGTTGATGGCATATTCGACAATTCGATGATATGCATGCACCTCGATGCTTTCGCAAACAGTTTTGACATATTTTATAATTTCGAATTACCTCCCATTTGTTGGTTATCGTCATGTCGTTATATTTAGGACAGCGGTACAACGGGTGTTCGACTCGTTCGCAAAGGATGCAGGTGTGCGATGTACTAATGGGGGCCGAATGCGTAAGATAAGTGTCCTGCCGTTTTCGCGATTGTAATGTGTTCGTTTGGATATGTTTACGTTTTTCGCGGGGTTCGTCCTTAATATCCGTCGTTAGCTTCTCTGAAGCACTGTATCGGTGGTCTATCTCTTTTAAAAATTTATAAAGTTCCTTACGGGTAGGGTAATCGTCCGAATTGAGTTGTCGATCCCATTCTTCTCGAACGCGACGAGGTAAAAGGCGCTCGATAACGCGCACTGTTAGGGCATGAGGCTCGTTAAACGAATCAATCATGTTGAGATATGCCTCCGTATCTCTTATGAGTATCTGAATCCCTCTTGCCGAATCATCCTCGGAGTGTGTTAAATCCAGAATCGCGTCGAGAAGTCTTGCTAGCAGTACGCGTTTTCTATCGTATTTTTCTAATAATGCTTCCCACGCAAGTTTGTAATTCGACCCGTCCCCTGAATATAGTGTAATCACTTCGAGTGCACGGCCCTGCAATGCATCTCGAAGATAGGCGTGTTTTTCTAGATCGGATATGTCGGTCCGCGCGTCTATCAGAGTTAAAAAACTTTTCTTAAATTCTAACCATTTTTCTAATATTCCATCAAATTTGGGTATCTCAATTCGTTTTAATTTAATCGGTGGTTCGGTCGTACTAGTCTGATTTGACGTTATGCTGCTATCGTTCGCAATGTTAGCCGCGGATGTTCTCCTTTTCTTAATTGTAGATCCGATTGAATGATATCGGTTAAAAAGATCTTCTAAATCGTCAAATTCCTCGTCCTCTTCGGGGCCTAAATCTATACACTCTCGATGTGATCGTTCGTATTCGTTTATTTGTTCAGTAAGACGTTCATAGCGATCTACTAATTCGTCCGTCTCTGAATTCTCTTTCCTGACTAAGTTTTCTAAATAAGTTAATCGGCCCTTCAAAATCTTTCGTTCCCGTCTAAGACGTTTTACCGATTCCATTTTGTCTCGATGTTAATTATCTTACTTTTCGAAGATGGATTAATATAAATTATGTTGAGTGCGAAGATTTTAATATATAAATTTTTTGTTATGATGCGTCGGGTTTCCGATCACGCGGTTACGGTCCTGAGCTGTGAGTTAGTGAAGGGGGGGGTATGTTTACCGAACGTAGGGTCCTACTGACGTCACGATTTCTTTGTCGCCTAATCTTATGTTTGAACAAACGTACCGTTGCTGAGCGATGTAACCGTCGAAACTATTCTCGCCCTTTGTCCGTGAACAAAGCGATTTTCAAATTCTATTAATATACGTTACTTCGGTTAAAATTTGAAATGGATTCGAATGAGTTGTTTCCGATTTTAATATACCAATTTAGTAAGAAAGATGAGAGAAAATAATAAAATTTATATTAGAAATTACGAACTTCTACGGGGTTCGAAGACGCAATTTCATGTAGAATATTTTATAATGTTTAAAGTGGATACGCATAAACGTATGCACAAATGATGCAATCTACTTATCTCCTTTTAGAATCCTTTGTGATGACTAGCTCGACGTGGCAGCGTGTATGTTCAGGAACTAGATTTTCTCAATGGCGATTCCGTATACGCAGCTTCACTCAAACAAGGAATCAGAAATTCACACCTCACAGGAGGCACCAAAATGTATTTGCCAAAATTCCTCCAACATGGAGTCCTCCGGCGATTGGATTAAGCTTAATTATGAGGAGGGTGAAAAGGTGAATTAGAATTAAATTAAACACGTGGTTGAGCCAATAAGTGCAATGCTTTATTGGCTCGTCAGGGAAAAAGACTTGCGGCAAAAAACCCTGGTTGTTATTAATATAATGGACGACGATTGATCGCGGATTGTGTCCGTGATAAACTTCTCGTCATGATTAACCTTGATGGTCAATCTCGTTGAAAGAAATAGAAATTATATCTCTCACCGTTAATTGCCGCCTCTACGTCTCTCTATCGTATTTATAATATCTGTAAGATATATTCGCTTAACAGATAAACTCCTTGTCTTTCTATCGCATTTATAATATCTGTAAGATACATTCGCTTAACAGATAAACTCCTTGTCTTTCTATGATCCTCTCGCTCGTTGTCTCCGATTAATTTGTCTCCAAGTGTCCTCGTAGGCGTCCAGCGGTTGAATAGAATGCGTGTCTTTCGTATTGTGCCCTGCAGGGTGCCCTCACTCGACGGTCGAGTGGTGGGGTTATGGATGCTAGTTACTAGTAACTCTCTATCGATTTAGTAAATTTTTAATTTTAATTTAAATCTCGTATTTTAGTTACAATCGATTTTCGGCTATGATCGATTACGATCGTACAGACCATGTTATAACATTTTAGAATTTGTTAGTATTCGAGTTATTATAGTTTTTGTGTACAAACTACTTCTTTTTTTTAGACACCCTATGTATTTTAAATACTTTTGCCTAACATCATGTTATTAGGCATTAAAAAAGCTTTAACATAGCTATTTTAAAACATTTTAAAATAAGTTTGTCTTTGAGAAATTATATTTTATGTGTACAGCAACTGCTTTTTTTTTTTAAAAAATCTATAAGTTTTAAATACTTACGTTCAGCATACGATTACAGTGCATTAAAAGAGATTTAAAATGACCATGTTATAACATTTTAAAATTTGTTAGTTTTACGAGTAATTGAAGTTTTTGTGTAAAGATTCCTTCTTTTTTTTAAAAACTCTATACATTTTAAATATTTAGGCTTTAAATCAGGTTGTAGCGCATTAAAGTACCTTTAAAATGACAAGGTTATAACATTTTAGAATTTGTTAGTTTTCGAGTTATTATAGTGTTTGTGTACAAAGTATTTCTTTTTTTTTAGACACCCTATGTATTTTAAATACGTTTGCCTAACATCATGATATTAAGCAATAAAAGAGCTTTAAAATGGCTATTTTAAAATATTTTAAAATAAGTTTGTCTTTGTGAAATTAAAGTTTATGTGTAAAGCATGTTTCTTTTTTTTTTAGAAAACCTATAAGTTTTAAATACTTAAGTTTAGCATAATACTTTAGAGCATTTAAAGAACATTAAAATGACAATATTAAAACATTTTAAAATTTGATTTTTTTCGAGTTGTTGAAGTTTTTGTTTACTGATTCCTTATTTATTTTTTAAAACACTATACATTTTAAATACTTAAGTTTTAAATTTGGATGTAGAGCATTAAAAGAGCAATAAAGTGACTATTTTATAACATTTTAAAATTTGTTAGTTTTCGAGTTATTAAAGTATTTGTGTACAAAGTACTTCTTTTTTTATAGGCACCCTATGTATTTTAAATTCTTCTGCTTAACATCATGTTGTTAGGCATTGAAATAAGTTTAAAATGGCTATTTTTAAACATTTTAAAATAAGTTTGTCTTTGAGAAAGTAAAATTTATGTGTACAGCTTGTTTCTTTTTTTTTTAAGAAAACATATAAATTTTAAAAACTTTTGTTCAGCATATGATTTTAGAGCATTTTAAATTTGCTTGTTTTCGAGTTGTTGTTTTTGTTTACTGATCTCTTATTTATTTTTAAAACACTATACATTTTAAATACTTAAGTTTTAAATCAGGTTTTAGAGCATTAAAAGCGCTTTAAAATGACAATGTTATAACATTTTAGAATTTCCTAGTTTTCGAGTTATTAATTTTTTTGTGTACAAATTACTCCTTTTCTTTAGACACCCTATGTATTTTAAATACTTAAGTTTTACCTCAGGTATTAAAGCATTAAAAGCGCTTTAAAATGACAATGTTATATCATTTTAGAATTTCTTAGTTTGCGAGTTATTATTGTTTTTTGTGTACAAAGTACTCCTTTTTTTTAGACACCCTATGTATTTTAAATACGTTTGCCTAACATCATGATTTTAAGCAATAAAAGAGCTTTAAAATGGCTATTTTAAAACAATTTTTAATAAGTCTGTTTTTGTGAAATTAAAGTTTATATGTAAAGCTAGTTTTTTTTTTTTTTAAAAAACCTATAAATTTTAAATACTTAAGATTAGCATACTATTTTAGAGCATTTAAAGAGCTTCAAAATGACAATATTAAAACATTTTAAAATTTGCTTGCTTTCGAGTTGTTGTTTTTGTTCACTGATTCCTTAATTATTTTTTAAAACACTATACATTTTAAATACATAAGTTTTAAATCTGGATGTAAAGTATTAAAAAACCTTTTAAATGAGCATGTTATAACATTTAAGAATTTGTTAGTTTTCGAGTTATTATAGTTTTTGTGTACAAAGTACTTATTTTTTTTTAGACACACTACTTATTTTAAATTCTTTTGCTTAACATCATGTTATTAAGCATTAAAAAAGCTTTAAAATAGCTATTTTAAAACATTTTAAAATAAGTTTGTCTTTAAAAATTATAATTTATGTGTACAGCTACTGCTTTTTTTTTTAAAAAAATCTATGAGTTTTAAATACTTATGTTGAGCATACGATTTCAGTGCATTAAAAGAGCTTTAAAATGACAATGTTATAACATTTTAAAATTTGTTAGTTTTACGAGTAATTGAAGTTTTTGTGTACAGATTCCTTCTTTTTTTTAAAAACTCTATATATTTTAAATATTTAGGCTTTAAATCAGGTTGTAGAACATTAAAAGTCCTTTAAAATAACCAAGTTATAACATTTTAGAAATGTTTAGTTTTCGAGTTATTAATGTTTTTTTGTGTACAACATACTCCTTTTTTTTTAAACACACTATGTATTTTAAATGCTTTTGCTTAACATCATGCTATTTGGCATTAAAAAAGCTTTAAAATAACTATTTTAAAACATTTTAAAATAAGTTTGTCTTTAAAAATTATAATTTATGTGTACAGCTACTGCTTCTTCTTTTTAAAAAATCTATAAGTTTTAAATACTTATGTTCAGCATACGATTTCAGTGCATTAAAAGAGCTTTAAAATGACCATGTTATAACATTTTAAAATTTGTTTGTTTTACAAGTAATTGTAGTTTATGTGTACAGATTCCTTTTTTTTTAAAAACCCTATATATTTTTTATACTTAAATTTTAAATCAGGTTGTAGAGCATTAAAAGACCTTTAAAATGACCATGTTATAAAATTTTAGAATTCGTTAGTTTTCGAGTTATTATAGTTTATGTGTACAAAGTACTTCTTTATTTTTGGACACCCTATATATTTTAAATAATTTTGCTTAACATCATGTTATTAAGCAATAAAAGAGCTTTAAAATGGCTATTTTAAAACATTCTAAGATAAGTTTGTCTTTGAGAATTTATAATTTATGTGTACAGCTTCTTCTTTTTTTTTTTTATAGGAAATCTATAAGTTTTAAATACTTAAGTTTAATATAAGATTTTAGAGCATATAAAAAGCTTAAATATGAACATTTTAAAACACTTTAAAATATGCTAGTTTTTGAGTAAATAAAGTTTTTGTGTACAGATTCCGTCTTTTTATTTTAATACCCTATATTTTTTAAATACTTAATTTTTCTGTTAGTTTGTAGAGCGTTAAAATAGCTTTAAAATGACATTGTTATATCATTTTAGTATTTGTTAGTTTTTGAGATATTAAAATTTTTGTGTACAAAGTACTTCTTTTTTTTGAAACACCCAATGTATTTTAATTACTTTTGCTTAACATCATGTTATTGGGAATTAAACGAGATTTAAAATCGCTATTTAAAAACATTTTAAAATTAGATTGACTTTGAGAAATAAAAGTTTGTGTGTACAGCTTGTTTCTTTTTTTTTTAAAAAACCCTATATATTTTAAATACTTAAGTTTTAAATCAGGTTGTAGAGCATTAAAAGCGCTTTAAGATGGCTATTTTAAAACATTTTAAAATAAGTTAGTCTTTGAGAAATTATAATTTATGTGTACAGCTACTTTCTTTTTTTTTTAGAAAACCTATAAGTTTCAAATACTAAAGTATAGCCTAAGATTTATAGAGCATATAAAGAGCTTTAAAATGAACATGTTAAAACATTTTAAAATTTGTAAGTTTTCGAGTAATTAAAGTTTTTGTGTACAGATTCCTTCTTTTTTTTAAAAAAACCCTATTATTTATATACTTAAGTTTTAAATCTGTTGTAGAGCATTAAAGAGCTTTAAAATGACCATGTTATAACATTTTTGAATTTGTTAGTTTTCGAGTTCTTAAGTTTTTGTTTACAAATTACTCCTTTTTTTTTAAACACCTTAGTATTTTAAATTTTTCTTGATATCATGTTGTTGGGAATTGAAAGAGCTATAAAATGATTATTTTAAAACATTTTAAAATAAGATTGTCCTTGAGAAATTAAAATTTATGTGTAAAAAGTTCTCCTTTTTTTTTAGACACCTATGTATTTTAAATTCTGTTGCTGACATTATGATGTTGGCATTTAAAGGGCATTAAATTGGCTATTTTAAACATTTTAAAATAAGTTTGTCTTTTAGAAATAAAAATTTATGTGTACAGATGGTTTCTTTTTTTTTTAGAAAACCTATATGTTTTAATAATTATGTTAAGCATAAGATTTTAGAGCATTAAAAGAGCTTTAAAATGACTATGTTATAAAATTTTAGTATTGTTAGTTTTCGAGTTATTTATGTTTTTGTGTACAAAGTACTCCTTTTTTTTAGACAACCTATGTAGTTTAAATTCTTTTGCTTGATATCATGTTGTTGGGCATTGAAAAAGCTTTAAAATGGTTATTTTAAAACATTATTAAGTTATTTTAAAACAGGTTTTATTTATATTTTATATTTTATTTTATTTTATAGGTTTTCTAAAAAAAAAAGAAAGAAGCTTTACACATAAATTTTAATTTCTCAAAGACCAACTTATTTTAAAATGTTATAAAATAGCTATTTAAAATCTTTTTTAATGTCCAACAACATGATGTTAAGCAAAAGTAATTAAAATACATAGGGTGTTTAAAAAAAAAGAAGTACTTTGTACACAAAAACTTTAATATCTCGAAACTATTAAATACTAAAATGTTATACCATAGTCATTTTAAAGATATTTTAATGCTCTACATACTAGCTGATAACTTAAGAATTTAAATTATATAGGGTTTTTAAAAAAAAAGAAGGAATCTGTACACATAAACTTTATTTACTCAGAAACTAGCATATTTTAAAATGTTTAATATGTTCATTTTTAAGCTCTTTTAATGCTCTAAAATCGTAAGCTGAACATAAGTATTTAAAACATATAGGTTATATAAAAAAAACCATCTGTACACATAAGATTTAATTTCTCAAAGCCAACTTATTTTAAAATGTTTTAAAATAGCCAATTTAAAGCTCTTTAAATGCCCAACAACATGATGTCAAGCAAAAAAATTTAAAATACATAGGGTGTCTAAAAAAAAGGATTACTTCTTACACAAAAACAGTAATAACTCGAAACCTAACAAATTCAAAAATGTTAAAACATGGTAATTTTAAAGCTCTTTTAATGCCCAGAAATCATATGCTGAACATAAGTATTTAAAACTTCGAGGTTTTCTTAATAAAAAAGAAACCATCTGTACACATAAATTTTAATTTCTCAAAGAAAACTTATTTAAAAAGTTTTTAAACTAGCAATGTTAAATTCTTTCAATGCCCAACAACACGATGTTAAGCAAAAGTAATAAAATACATAGAGTGTTTAAAAAAAAAAGAATTACTTTGTACACAAAAAATTTAAAATCTCGAAAACTAACAAATACTAAAATGTTAAAACATGGTCATTTTAAAACTCATTTAATGCTCTACAAGCAGATTGAAATCTTAAGTATTTAAAATATATAGTGTTTAAAAAATAAATTAGTAGTCAGTAAACAAAAACTAACAAACGGAAACATGCAAATTTTAATTGTTTTACTATTGTCAATTTAAAGCTCTTAAATGCTCTAAAATAGTATGCTAAACTTAAGTATTTAAAACTTATAGGTTTTTAAAAAAAAAAGAAATTAGCTGTACACATAAACTTTAATTTCTCAAAGACAAACTTATTTTTAAATGTTTTAAAATAGCCCTTTTTAAAGCTCGTTTAATGCCCAAACAACATGATGTTAAGCAAAAGTAATTAAATACATAGGGTGTCTAAAAACAAAGGAGAACTTTTTACACATAAATTTTAATTTCTCAAAGACAAACTTATTTTAAAATGTTTTAAAATAATCATTTTATAGCTCTTTCAATTCCCAACAACATGATATCAAGCAAAAAAATTTAAAATACATAAGGTGTTTAAAAAAAAAAGAAGTACTTTGTACAAAAAACTTTAAAATCTCGAAAACTAACAAATACTTAAATGTTAAAACATGGTCATTTTAAAGCTTTTTAATGCTCTTCAAGCAGAAATAAAATTAGTATTTAAAATATATATAGGGTTCTTTAAAAGAAGAACGGTATCTGTACACAAAAACTTAATTACTCGAAAACTAACAAATTTTAAAGTAATATAACATTGTCATTTTAAAGTTTTTTTAATGCTCTAAAATCGTATGCTAAACATAATATTTAAAACATATAGGTTTTCTAAAAAAAAAAAAACCATCTGTACACATAAAATTTAATTTCTCAAAGCCAACTTATTTTAAAATGTTTTAAAATAGCTAAATTAAAGCTCTTTAAATGCTCAACAACATGATGTCAAGCAAAAAATTTAAAATACTTAGGTGTCTAAAAAAAGGATTATGTTTGTACACAAACTTGTATATCTCGAAAACTAACAAATTCTAAAATGTTAAAACATGGTCATTTTAAAGCTCATTTAATGGTCTACAACCAGATTTAAAACTTAAGTATTCAAAATATATAGTGTTTTAAAAAATAAATTCGTAATCAGTAAACAAAAACTTCAACAACACGAAAACAAGCAAATTTTAAAATGTTTTAATATTGTCATTCTAAAGCTCTTTAAATGCTCTAAAATAGTATGCTAAACTTAAGTATTTAAAACTTATAGGTTTTCTAAAAAAAAAGAATCCATCTGTACACATAAAATTTAATTTCTCAAAGACCAACTTATTTTAAAATGTTTAAAAATAGCCATTTTAAAGGCTCTTTCAATGCCCAAAAACATGATGTTAAGCAAAAGCGATTTGAAATACATAGGGTGTCTATAAAAATAAAGTACTTTGTACACAAAAAATTTAAAATCTCGAAAACTAAGAAATACTAAAATGTTAAAACATGGTCATTTTAAAGCTCTTTTAATGCTCTTCAACCAGATTTAAAACTTAGGTATTTAAAATATATAGGGTTTTTAAAATATAAAATTAGAATTCAGTAAACAAAAACTTCAACAACACGAAAACAAAAAATTTTAAAATGTTTTAATATTGTCATTTTAAAGCTCTTTAAATGCTCTAAAATAGTATGCTAAACTTAAGTATTTAAAACTTATAGGTTTTTAAAAAAAAAGAAACTAGCTGGACCATATACTTTAATTTCTCAAAGACTAACTTATTTTTAAATGTTTTATAATAGCCAATTTAAAGCTCTTTCATGCCCAACACATGATGTCAAGCAATAGGGTTTTAAAAGACATAGGGTGTCTAAAAAAGAAGGGGAACTTGGTACCAAAAACATTAATAACTCGAAACCTAACAAATTAAAAAGGTTAAAACATGGTCATTTTAAAGCTCTTTGTAATGCTCAAAAATCGTATGCTGAACATAAGTATTTAAAACTTACAGGTTTTCTAAATAAAAAAGAAAGAACCATCTGTACACTTAAATTTTAATTTCACAAAGACCAACTTATTTTAAAATGTTTAAACTAGCCATTTTAAAGCTCTTTCAATGCCCAAACATGATGTTAAGCAAAAGTAATTAAAATACATCGAGTGTTTAAAAAAAAAGAAGTACTTTGTAAACAAAAATTTAAAATCTCGGAAACTAACAAATACTAAAATGTTAAAACATGGTCATTTTAAAGCTAATTTAATGCTCTACAAGCAGATTTAAAACTTAAGTATTTAAAAATATATAGTTTTTTAAAAAATAAATTAGTCTTCAGTAAACAAAACTAACAAAGGAAACATGCAAATTTAATATGTTTTAATATTGTCATTTAAAGCTCTTTTAATTCTCTAAAATAGTATGCTAAACTTAAGTATTTAAAACTATAGGTTTTTTAAAAAAAAAAGAACACTAGGTACACATAAACTTAATTTCTCAAAGACAAACTTATTTTTAAATGTTTTAACATAGCCCTTCTAAAGCTCGTTTAATTCCCAACAACATGATGTTAGCAAAAGTAATTAAAAACATAGGGTGTTTAAAAAAAAAAAAGAAGTACTTTTTACACAAAACTTTAAAAATCTCGAAAACTAACAAATACTTAAATGTTAAAACATTGTCATTTTAAAGCTCTTTTATGCTCTTTAAGCAGATGGTTAAACTTAAGTATTTAAAATATATATAGGGTTTTTAAAGATAGAATGTATCTGTACACAAAAACTTTAATTACTCGAAAACTAACAAATTTAACTATTTAATAAACATTGTCATTTTAAAGTTTTTTAATGCTCTACAATCGTATGCTAAACAAATTATTTAAAACATATAGGTTTTCTAAAAAAAAAAAAAAACCCATCTGTACACATAAAAATTAATTTCTCAAAGACCAATTATTTTAAAATGTTTAAAAATAGCCATTTTAAAGCTCTTTCAATGCCCAAAAACATGATGTTAAGCAAAAGCGATTTAAAGCTCTTTAAATGCTCTAAAATAGTATGCTAACTTAAGTATTTAAAACTTATAGGTTTTTAAAAAAAAAAGAAACTAGCTGTACACATAAACTTTAATTTCTCAAAGACAAACTTATTTTTAAATGTTTTAAATAGCCCTTTAAAAGCTCGTTTATTTCCCAACACATGATGTTAAGCAAAAGTAATTAAAATACATAGGGTGTTTAAAAAAAAAAGAAGTACTTTGTACACAAAAACTTTAAAATCTCGAAAACTAACAAATACTTAAATGTTAAACATGGTCATTTTTAAAGCTCTTTTAATGCTCTTTAAGCAGAGGTAAAATTAAGTATTTAAAATATATATAGGGGTTTTTTTAAAAGATAGAATGTATCTGTACACAAAAACTTTAATTACTCAAAACTAACAATTTTAAAGTAATATAACATTGTCATTTTAAAGTTTTTTTAATGCTCTAAAATCGTATGCTAAACATAATTATTTAAAACATATATGTTTTCTAAAAAAAAAAAAAAACCATCTGTACACATAAAATTTTAATTTCTCAAGACCAACTTATTTTAAATGTTTAAAATAGCCATTTTAAAGCTCTTTCAATGCCCAAAAACATGATGTAAGCAAAAAGCGTTTAAAATACATAGGGTGTCTATAAAAATAAAGTACTTGTACACAAAAAATTTAAAATCTCGAAAAAACTAAGAAATACTAAAATGTTAAACATGGTCATTTTAAAGCTCTTTTAATGTTCTTCAACCAGATTTAAAACTTAAGTATTTAAAATATATAGGGTTTTTTAAATATAAATTAGAAATCAGTAAACAAAAACTTCAACAACACGAAAAAAAGCAAATTTTAAAATGTTTTAATATTGTCATTTTAAAGCTCTTTAAATGCTCTAAAATAGTATGCTAAACTTAAGTATTTAAAACTTATAGGTTTTTAAAAAAAAAGAAACTAGCTGTACACATAAACTTTAATTCTCAAAGACAAACTTATTTTTAAATGTTTTAAAATAGCCCTTCTAAAGCTCGTTTAATGCCCAACACATGATGTTAAGCAAAAGTAATTAAAATACATACGGCGTTTAAAAAAAAAAGATGTACTTTGAACACAAGAACTTTAAAATCTCGAAAACTCACAAATACTTAAATGTTAAAACATGGTCCTTTTAAAGCTCTTTTAATGCTCTTCAAGCATAGTTAAAACTTAAGTATTTAAAATATATATAAGGTTTTTTAAAATAGAAGGTATCTTCCACACAAAAACTTTAATTACTCGAAAACTAACAGATTTTAAAGTAATATAACATTGTCATTTTAAAGTTTTATTAATGCTCTAAAATCGTATGCTAAACATAATTATTTAAAACATATAGGTTTTTCTAAAAAAAAAAAAAACCATCTGTACACATAAAATATAATTTCTCAAAGCCAACTTATTTTAAAATGTTTTAAAATAGCCAATTTAAATCTCTTTAAATGCCCAACAACATGATGTCAAGCAAAAAAATTTAAAATACATAGGGTGTCTAAAAAAAGGATTACTTTTTACACAAAAACATTAATAACTCGAAAACTGCCAATTCTAAATTGTTACAACATGTCATTTTAAAGCTCTTTTAATGCTCTAAAACCAAAATTAAAACTTAAGTATTTAAAATATATAGGGTTTTTTAAAAAAATGAAGGATCTGTACATAAAAACTTCAATTACTCGAAAAAACTACAATTTTAGAATGTTATAACAGAGTCCTTTTAAAGCTAATTTAATGCATTAAAAGCAGATTTAAAACTTAAGTATTTAAAATATATAGTGTTTTAAAAAGTAAATTAGTAGTCAGTAAACAAAAACTAACAACAAGGAAACATGCAAATTTTAATATGTTTTAATATTGTCATTTTAAAGCTCTTTAAATGCTCTAAAATAGTATGCTAAACTTAAGTATTTAAAACTTATAGGTTTTTAAAAAAAAAAGAAATTAGCTGTACACATAAACTTTAATTTCTCAAAGACAAACTTATTTTTAAATGTTTTAAAATAGCCATTTTAAAGCTCGTTTAATGCCCAACAATATGATGTTAAGCAAAAGTAATTAAAATACATAGGGTGTTTAAAAAAAAAAGAAGTACTTTGTACACAAAAACTTTAAAATCTCGAAAACTAACAAATACTTAAATGTTAAAACATGGTCATTTTAAAGCTCTTTTAATGCTCTTCAAGCAGAGGTAAAATTAAGTATTTAAAATATATATAGGGTTTTTTAAAAGATAAAAGGTATCTGTACACAAAAACTTTAATTACTCGAAAACTAACAAATTTTAAAGTAATATAACATTGTCATTTTAAAGTTTTTTTAATGCTCTAAAATCGTATGCAAACATAATTATTTAAAACATATAGGTTTTCTAAAAAAAAAAAAAAAACCATCTTTACACATAAAATTTAATTTCTCGAAGACCACTTATTTTAAAATGTTTAAAATAGCCATTTTAAAGCTCTTTCAATGCCCAAAAACATGATGTTAAGCAAAAGCGATTTAAAATACATAGGGTGTCTATAAAATAAAGTACTTTGTACACAAAAAATTTAAAATCTCGAAAACTAAGAAATACTAAAATGTTAAAACATGGTCATTTTAAAGCTCTTTTAATGTTCTTCAACCAGATTTAAAACTTAAGTATTTAAAATATATAGGGGTTTTTAAAATATAAATTAGAAATAAGTAAACAAAAACTTCAACAACACGAAAACAAGCAAATTTTAAAATGTTTAATATTGTCATTTTAAGCTCTTTAAATGCTCTAAAATAGTATGCTAAACTTAAGTATTTAAAACTTATAGGTTTTTAAAAAAAAAAGAGACTAGCTGTACACATAAACTTTAATTTCTCAAAGACAAACTTATTTTTAATGTTTTAAATAGCCCTTCTAAAGCTCGTTTAATGCCCAACAACATGATGTTAAGCAAAAGTAATTAAAATACATACGGCGTTTAAAAAAAAAAGATGTACTTTGTACACAAGAACTTTAAAATCTCGAAAACTCACAAATACTTAAATGTTAAAACATGGTCCTTTTAAAGCTCTTTTAATGCTCTTCAAGCATAGTTAAAACTTAAGTATTTAAAATATATATAGGGTTTTTTAAAAGATAGAAGGTATCTGTACACAAAAACTTTAATTACTCGAAAACTAACAGATTTTAAAGTAATAAACATTGCCATTTTAAAGTTTTATTAATGCTCTAAAATCGTATGCTAAACATAATTATTTAAAACATATAGGTTTTTCTAAAAAAAAAAAAAAAACCATCTGTACACATAAAATATAATTTCTTAAAGCCAACTTATTTTAAAATGTTTTAAAATAGCCAATTTAAATCTCTTTAAATGCCCAACAACATGATGTCAAGCAAAAAAATTTAAAATACATAGGGTGTCTAAAAAAAAGGATTACTTTGTACACAAAAACTTGTATATCTCGAAAACTAACAAATTCTAAAATGTTAAAACATGGTCATTTTAAAGCTCGTTTAATGCTCTACAACCAGATTTAAAACTTAAGTATTCAAAATATATAGTGTTTTAAAAAATAAATTAGTAATCAGTAAACAAAAACTTCAACAACACAAAAACAAGCAAATTTTAAAATGTTTTATTTTTGTCATTCTAAAGCTCTTTTAATGCTCAAAAATCGTATGCTGAACATAAGTATTAAAACTTATAGGTTTTCTAAATAAAAAAAGAAACAATCTGTACACTAAAATTTTAATTTCACAAAGACCAACTTATTTTAAAATGTTTTTTTTAAAAGCCATTTTAAAGCTTTTTTAATGCCCTACAACATGATGTTAAGCAAAAGATTTAAAATACATAGGGTGTCAAAAAAAAAGTACTTTCTACACAATAACTTTAATATCTCGAAAACTTACAAATACAAAATGTTATAACATGTTCATTTTAAAGATATTTTATTGCTCTACAATCTTACTAAACACTTAAGTATTAAAATTATAGGGGTTTTTTAAAAGATAGTAGGAATCTGTACAGAAAAACTTCAATTACTCGAAAACTAACAAATTTTAAAATAATATAACATTGTCATTTTGAAGCTCTTTTAATGCTCTAAATCGTATGCTAAACATAATTATTTAAAACATAAAGGTTTTCTAAAAAAAAAAAAACCATCTGTACACATAAATTTTAATTTCTCAAAGACAAATTTATTTTAAAATGTTTTAAAACTAGCCATTTTAAAGACCTTCAATGCGCAACAACATGATGTTAAGCAAAAGTAATTAAAATACATAGAGTGTTTAAAAAAAACGAAGTACTTTGTAACAAAAATTTAAAATCTCGAAAACTAACAAATACTAAAATGTTAAAACATGGTCATTTTAAAAGCTATTTTAATGCTCTACATACTAGTGAATACTTAAGTATTTAAAATATATAGGATTTTTTTAAAAAAAGAAGGAATCTGTACACAAAAACTTTATTTACTCAAATACTAGCATATTTTAAAATGATTTAATATGTTCATTTTTAAAGCTCTTTTAAGTCTCTAAAATCGTTAGCTAAACATAAGTATTTAAAACATATAGGTTTTCAAAAAAAAAAAAAAAAACCATCTGTACACATAAAATATAATTTCCAAAGCCAACTTATTTTAAATGTTTTAAAATAGCCAATTTAAATCTCTTTAAATGCCCAACAACATGATGTCAAGCAAAAAATTTAAAATACATAGGGTGTCTAAAAAAAGGATTACTTTTTACACAAAAACATTAATAACTCAAAACTGCCAAATTCTAAATTGTTACAACATGGTTATTTTAAAGCTCTTTTAATGCTCTAAAAACCAAAATTAAACTTAAGTATTTAAAATATATAGGGTTTTTAAAAAATGAAGGAATCTGTACATAAAAACTTCAATTACTCGAAACTAACAAATTTTAGAATGTTTAATAACATGGTCCTTTAAAAGCTAATTTAATGCATTAAAAGCAGATTTAAAACTTAAGTATTTAAATATATAGTGTTTTAAAAAGTAAATTAGTAGTCAGTAACAAAAACTAACAACAAGAAACATGCAAATTTTAATATGTTTTAATATTGTCATTTAAAGCTCTTTAAATGCTCTAAAATAGTATGCTAAACTAAGTATTAAAACTTATAGGTTTTTAAAAAAAAAGAAATTAGCTGTACACTAAACTTTAATTTCTCAAAGACAAACTTATTTTTAAATGTTTTCAATAGCCCTTTTAAAGCTCGTTTAATGCCCAACAATATGATGTTAAGCAAAGTAATTAAAATACATAGGGGTGTTTAAATAGAAAAGAAGTAATTTGTACACAAAAACTTTAAAATCTCGAAACTAACAATTTTTAAATAATATAACATTGTCATTTAAAGTTTTGTTTAATGCTCTAAAATCGTATCTAAACATAATTATTAAAACATATAGGTTTCTAAAAAAAAAAAAAACCATCTGTACACATAAAATTTAATTTCTCAAAGACCAACTTATTTAAAATGTTAAAATAGCCAGTTTAAAGCTCTTTCAATGCCCAAAAACTAAGTATTTAAAATTTATATAGGGTTTTTTAAAAAGATAGGTATTTGTACACAAAACTTTAATTACTCGAAAACTAACAGATTTTAAAGTAATATAACATTGTCATTTTAAAGTTTTATTAATGCTCTAAAATCGTATGCTAAAACATATTTAAAAAATATGAGGTTTTCTTAAAAAAAAAGAAACCATCTTACACATAAAATTTAATTCCTCAAAGACCAACTTATTTTAAAATGTTTAAAATAGCGAAATTAAAGCTCTTTTAAATGCTAAACAACATGAGTCAAGCAAAAGAACTTAAAATACATAGGGTGTCTAAAAAAAAGATTACTTTGTACAAAAAAACATTAATAACTCGAAAACTTACAAATTCAAAAATGGTTAAAACATGGTCATTTATAGCTCTTTTAATGCTCTACAACCAGATTTAAAACACAAGTATTTAAAATATATAGTGTTTTTAAAATAATTAGTAATCATATACAAAAACTTCAACAACACGAAAACAAGCAAATTTTAAAATGTTTTAATATTGTCATTTTAAAGCTCTTTAAATGCTCTAAAATAGTATACTAAACTTAAAATTTAAAATATATAGGAATTTTTAAAAAAAAAGAAGGAATCTGTACACAAAAACTTCAATTACTCGAAAACAACAATTTTAAAAATGTTTTTAATATTGTCATTTTCAAGCTCTTTAAATGCTCTAAAATCGTATGCTAAACTTAAGTATTTAAAACTTATAGGTTTTCTAAAAAAAAAACAACAAGCTGTACACATAAACTTTAACTTCTCAAAGACAAACTTATTTTAAAATGTTTTAATATTGTCATTTTAAAGCTCTTTAAATGCTATAAAATTGTAT
Source organism: Polistes metricus (assembly GCA_010416925.1). Classification (NCBI taxonomy): domain Eukaryota; kingdom Metazoa; phylum Arthropoda; class Insecta; order Hymenoptera; family Vespidae; genus Polistes; species Polistes metricus. The sequence goes on from QUOH01000057.1 coordinate 300,724, forward strand.
GCTAAACTTAAGTATTATAGGATTCGTGAAAAAATTGGGCCGTTGGACAGACTGGACCGGACTCGAACCCGGGTCTTCCGCTTTCCGGGCGACTGCTCTTAACCATTGAGCTATCCAGGGCCCACCGTCCATCTCTTCACGAACGCCTATCCAAGTGTCTTGGCTTGGAGGTGCTCGCATCCAACACTCTATCCCCGCAACTTTACATTCGACCCAGAATGTTCGTCATTAGATCTTTTTCCAACGAACCGACAAACAACTGTTCCCAACCTCGATCTTTAATACAGGCTTCAACTAATGCTGTATAACTTACACGAGGATGCTATTCCCAATACAAACCCGATCTTTAATACAGACTTCAACTAATGCTGTATAACTTACACGAGGATGCTATTCCCAATACAACACCGATCTTTAATACAGACTTCAACTAATGCTGTACACCTTACACGAGGATGAACACCTCTTTCCTAGTTTCCAAGCTAACCGTTCGCGTCGCCACTGTACGTCCTATGTCGGCCTAACCTCTCTTTCATAGATGTTCACTTTAATTATTTTTTCTTAATTATTGCGCGGTCGTAGAAGTGTGACACAAAGCAAACCACCATCCCGGCTGAGCCCCCAACTTATAGGATTCGTGAAAAAATTGGGCCGTTGGACAGACTGACCGGGACTCGAACCCGGGTCTTCCGCTTTCCGGGCAACTGCTCTTAACCATTGAGCTTCCAGGGCCCACCGTCCAATCTCCTCACGAACGCCTATCCAAGTGTCTTGGCTTGGAGGTGCTCGCATCCCACAGTATTTAAAACTTAGAGGTTTTCTAAATAAAAAAAGAACCTATCTGTACACATAAAATTTAATTTCTCAAAGACCAACCTTTTTTAAAATGTTTTAAAATAGCCATTTTGAAGCTCCTTTAATGCCCAACAACATGATGTTAAGCAAAAGAATTTTAAATACATAGGGTGTCTATAAAAAAAGAAGTACTCTCTACACAAAAACTTGAATATCTCAAAAACTGACAGATTAAAAATGTTAGTACATGGTCATTTTAAAGCTCTTTTAATGCTCTACAACCAGATTTAAAACTTAAGTTTTTTAAGTATACAGAGTTTTTAAAAAAAAGAATGAATCTGTACACAAAAACTTGAATTACTCGAAAACTAACAATTTCTAAAATGTTAAAACATGGTCATTTTAAAGCTCATTTAATGCTCTACAACCAGATTTAAAACTAAAGTATTTAAAATATATAGTGTTTTAAAAAATTAATTAGTATTCAGTAAACAAAAACTTCAACAACACGAAAACAAGCAAATTTTAAAATGTTTTAATATTGTCATTTTATAGCTCTTTAAATGCTCTAAAAAAGCATGCTAAATTTAAGTATTTAAATTATATAGGGTTTTTAAAAAAAAAAAGGAATCAGTACACAAAAACTTCAATTACTCGAAAACTAACAAATTTTAAAATGTTATAACATGGTTATTTTTAGGCACTTATAATGCTATAAAATCGTATGCTAAACATAAGTATTTAAAAACATATAGGTTTTCAAAAAAAAAAATTATCTCTACACATAAAATTTAACTTCACAAAGACCAACTTATTTTAAAATTTTTTAAAATAGCCAATTTAAAGCTCTTTTAATGCATAACAACATGATGTCCAGCAAAAGAATTTAAAATACAAAGGGTGTCTAAAAAGAAAGAGAATTTTGTATACAAAAACATTAATAACTAAAGAACTAACAAATTCAAAAATGTTAAAACATTGTCATTTTAAAGCTCTTTTAATGCTCCACAACCAGATTTAAAACTTAAGTTTTTTAAATATATAGGGTTTTTTAAAAAAAAGAATGAATCTGTACACAAAAACTTCAATTACTCGAAAACTAACAAATTTTTAAATAGTATAGCATAGTTATTTGAAAGCTTTTTTAATGCTCTAAAATCGTATGATTAACATAAGTATTTAAAACTTATAGATTTTTTAAATAAAATAAGAAACTATCTGTACATATAAAATTTAATTTCTCAAAGACCAACTTATTTTAAAATGTTTTAAAATAGCCAATTTAAAGCTCTTTTAATGCTCAACAACATGATGTCAAGCAATAGAATTTAAAATACATAGGGTGTCTAAAAAAAAGGATTACTTCGTACAAAAAAACATTAATAACTCGAAAACTTACAAATTCAAAAATGGTAAAACATGTTCATTTTATAGCTCTTTTAAAGCTCTACAACCAGATTTAAAACTTAAATATTTAAAAAAAATAAGGTTTTTTAAAAAAAAAAGGATCTTGTACACAGAAACTTTAATTAATCGAAAACAAACAAATTTTAAAATATTATAACATTGTCATTTTAAAGCTCTTTTAATGCTTAACAATATGATGCTAAGCAAAAGAATTTAAAATAGATAGGGTGTCTATAAAAAAAGAAGAATTCTGTACACAAAAACTTAAATATCTCGAAAACTAACAAATTCTAAAATGTTAAAACATGGTCGTTTTAAAGCTCATTTAATGCACTGATACCAGATTTAAAACACAAGTATTTAAAATATATAGTGTATTAAAAAATAAATAAGTAATCAGTAAACAAAAACTTCAACAACACGAAAACAAGCAAATTTTAAAATGTTTTAATATTGTCATTTTAAAGCTCTTTAAATTCTCTAAAATCGTATGCTAAACTTAAGTATTTAAAACTTATAGGTTTTCTAAAAAAAAAGAAACAAGCTGTACACATAAACTTTTATTTCTCAAAGACCAACCTTTTTTAAAATGTTTTAAAATAGCCATTTTGAAGCTCCTTTAATGCCCAACAACATGATGTTAAGCAAAAAAATTTAAATACATAGGGTGTCTATAAAAAAAAAAGTACTCTCTACACAAAAACTTGAATATCTCAAAAACTGACCGATTAAAAAATGTAGTACATGGTCATTGTAAAGCTCTTTTAATGCACTACAACCAGATTTAAAACTTAAGTTTTTTAAGTATATAGAGTTTTAAAAAATTAATTAGTATTCAGTAAACATAAACTTCAACAACACGAAAACAAGCAAATTTTAAAATGTTTTATATTGTCATTTTATAGCTTTTAAATGCTCTAAAACAGCATGCTAAAATTAAGTATTTAAAATATATAGCGTTTTTTTAAAAAAAAAAAAGGAATCAGTACACAAAAACTTCAATAACTCGAAAACAAACAAATTTTAAAATGTTATAACATGGTCATTTTAAAGCTCATTTAATGATCTAAAATCGTATGCTAAACATAAGTATTGAAAACGTATAGGTTTTATAAAAAAAAAGGAAACCATCTTTACACATAAAATTTAATTTCTTAAAGACCAACTTTTTTTAAAATGTTTTAAAATAGCCAATTTAATGCTCTTTCAATGCCCAACATCATGATGTCAAGCAAAAGAATTTAAAATACATAGGCTGTCTAAAAAAAAAGGAGAACTTTGTACACAAAAACATTAATAACTCGAAAACTAACAAAATAAAAAATGTTAAGACATGGTAATTTCAAAGCTATTTTAATGCTCTAAATCCAGATTTAAAACTAAAGTTTTTTAAATATATAGGGTTTTTTAAAAAAAAGAAAGAATCTGTACACAAAAACTTCAATTATTTGAAAACTAACAAATTTTAAAAGTTTATAACATGGTTATTTTAAAGCTTTTTTAATGCTCTAAAATCGTATAATGAACATAAGTATTTAAAACATATAAGTTATCTAAAAAAAAAAAAAATTATGTGCACACATAAAATTTAACTTCTCAAAGACCAACTTATTTTAAAATGTTTTAAAATAGCCAATTTAAAGCTCTTTCAATGCCCAACGACATGATTTCCACCAAAAGTATATAATATACATAGGGTGTCTAAAAAGAAGGAGTACTTTGTACACAAAAACATTATAAACTAAAAAACTAACAAATTCAAAAATGTTAATACATGGTCATTTTAAAGCTCTTTTAATGCTCAACAACCAGATTTAAAACTATAGTATTTAAAATATATAGGGTTTTAAAAAAATATGAAGGTATCTGTACACAAAAACTTCAATAACTCGAAAACTAACAAATTTTAAAATATTATACCATTTTTATTTTAAAGCTCTTTTAATGCTCTAAAATCGTATGCTGAACATAAGTATTTGAAACATATAGGTTTTCTAAAAAAAAAAAGAAACCATATGTACACATAAAAATTAATTTCCAAAAGACCAACTTATTTTAAAATGTTTTAATATAGCCAATTTAATGCTCTTTTAATGCCTAACATCATGATGTCAAGCAAAAGAATTTAAAATACGTAGGGTTTCTAAAAAAAAAGGAGAACTTTGTACACAAAAACATTATTAACTCGAAAACTAACAAATTCGAAAATGTTAAAACATTGTCATTTTATAGCTCTTTTAATGCTCTGTAACCTAATTTAAAACCTAAATATTTAAAAAATGTAGGGTTTTAAAAAAAAAGAAGGAATCTGTACACAAAAACTTCAATTACTCGAAAACTAACAAATTTTAAAATATCATTACATTGTCATTTTAAAGCTCTTTTACTGTTCTAAAATCGAATGTTAAACATAAGTATTTAAAACATATAGGTTTTCTAAAAAAAAAAAGAAACCATCTGTACACATAAAATTTAATTTCTAAAAGACCAACTTATTTTAAAATGTTTTAAAATAGCAAATTTAAAGCTCTTTCAATGCCCAACAACATGATTTCCAGCAAAACAATTTAAAATACATAGGGTGTCTAAAAAAAAAGGAGAACTTTGTACACATAAACATTAATAACTCGAAAACTAACAAATTCAAAAATGTTAAAACATGGTCATTTTAAAGCTCTTTTAATGCTCTACAACCAGATTTAAAACTTAAGTTTTTTTAATATATAGGGTTTTTTAAAGAAAAGAAAGAATCTGTACAAAAAAACATCAATTACTCAAAAACTAACAAATTTTAAAATGTTAAAACATGGTCATTTTAAAGCTCTTTTTATGCTCTACAACCAGATTTAAAACTTAAGTTTATTAATATATAGGGTTTTTAAAAAAAAGAAAGAATCTGTACACAAAAACATCAATTACTCGAAAACTAACAAATTTTAAAATGTTATAACATGGTTAATTTAAAGCTTTTTTAATGCTCTAAAATCGTATGATAAACATAAGTATTTAAAACCTATAGTTTTTCTAAATAAAAAATGAAACTATCTGTAAACATAAAATTTAATTTCTCAAAGACCAACTTATTTTAAAATGTTTTTAAATGGCAAATGAAAGCTCTTTTAATGCCTAACAACATGATGTCAAGGAAAAGAATTTAAAATACATAGAGTGTCTAAAAAAAAAGGATTACTTTGTACACAAAAACATTAATAATTTGAAAACTAACAAAATCAAAAATGTTAAAACATTGTCATTTTATAGCTCTTTTAATGCTCTACAACCTAATTTAAAACCTAAATATTTAAAAAATGTAGGGTTTTTAAAAAAAAAGAAGGAATCTGTACACAAAAACTTCAATTACTCGAAAACTAACAAATTTTAAAATATCATTACTTTGTCATTTTAAAACTCTTTTAATGCTCTAAAATCGTATGTTAAACATAAGTATTTAAAACATATAGGTTTTCTAAAAAAAAAAAAAAACCATCTGTACACATAAAATTTAATTTCTAAAAGACCAACTTATTTTAAAATGTTTTAAAATAGCAAATTTAAAGCTCTTTCAATGCCTAACAACATGATTTCCAGCAAAACAATTTAAAATACATAGGGTGTCTAAAAAAAAGGAGAACTTTGTACACATAAACATTAATAACTCGAAAACTAACAATTCAAAAATGTTAAAACATGGTCATTTTAAAGCTCTTTAATGCTCTACAACCAGATTTAAAACTTAAGTGTTTTTTAATATATAGGGTTTTTTAAAGAAAAGAAAGAATCTGTACACAAAAACATCAATACTCAAAAACTAACTAATTTTAAATGTTATAACATGGTTATTTTAAAGCTCTTTTAATGCTCTACAACAAGATTTAAAACTTAAGTTTTTTAATATATAGGGTTTTTTAAAAAAAAGAAAGAATCTGTACACAAAAACATCAATTACTCGAAAACTAACAAATTTTAAAATGTTATAACATGGTTAATTTAAAGCTTTTTAATGCTCTAAAATCGTATGATAAACATAAGTATTTAAAACTTATAGTTTTTCTAAATAAAAAAAGAAACTATCTGTAAACATAAAATTTAATTTCTCAAAGACCAACTTATTTTAAAATGTTTTTTAAATGGCCAATTGAAAGCTCTTTTAATGCCTAACAACATGATGTCAAGGAAAAGAATTTAAAATACATAGAGTGTCTGAAAAAAAGGATTACTTTGTACACAAAAACATTAATAATTTGAAAACTAACAAAATCAAAAATGTTAAAACATTGTCATTTTATAGCTCTTTTAATGCTCTACAACCTAATTTAAAACCTAAATATTTAAAAAATGTAGGGTTTTTAAAAAAAAAGAAGGAGTCTGTACACAAAAACTTCAATTACTCGAAAACTAACAAATTTTAAAATATCATTACATTGTCATTTTAAAGCTCTTTTAATGCTCTAAAATCGTATGTTAAACATAAGTATTTAAAACATATAGGTTTTCTAAAAAAAAAAGAAACCATCTGTACACATAAAATTTAATTTCTCAAAGACCATCTTATTTTAAAATGTTTTAAAATAGCCAATTTAAATCTCTTTAAATGCCCAACAACATGATGTCAAGCAAAAAAATTTAAAATACATAGGGTGTCTAAAAAAAAGGATTACTTTTTACACAAAAACATTAATAACTCGAAAACTGCCAAATTCTAAATTGTTACAACATGGTCATTTTAAAGCTCTTTTAATGCTCTAAAACCAAAATTAAAACTTAAGTATTTAAAATATATAGGGTTTTTTAAAAAAATGAAGGAATCTGTACATAAAAACTTCAATTACTCGAAAACTAACAAATTTTAGAATGTTATAACATGGTCCTTTTAAAGCTAATTTAATGCATTAAAAGCAGATTTAAAACTTAAGTATTTAAAATATATAGTGTTTTAAAAAGTAAATTAGTAGTCAGTAAACAAAAACTAACAACAAGGAAACAGGCAAATTTTAATATGTTTTAATATTGTCATTTTAAAGCTCTTTAAATGCTCTAAAATAGTATGCTAAACTTAAGTATTTAAAACTTATAGGTTTTTAAAAAAAAAAGAAATTAGCTGTACACATAAACTTTAATTTCTCAAAGACAAACTTATTTTTAAATGTTTTAAAATAGCCCTTTTAAAGCTCGTTTAATGCCCAACAATATGATGTTAAGCAAAAGTAATTAAAATACATAGGGTGTTTAAAAAAAAAAGAAGTACTTTGTACACAAAAACTTTAAAATCTCGAAAACTAACAAATACTTAAATGTTAAAACATGGTCATTTTAAAGCTCTTTCAATGCCCAAAAACATGATGTTAAGCAAAAGCGATTTAAAATACATAGGGTGTCTATAAAAATAAAGTACTTTGTACACAAAAAATTTAAAATCTCGAAAACTAAGAAATACTAAAATGTTAAAACATGGTCATTTTAAAGCTCTTTTAATGTTCTTCAACCAGATTTAAAACTTAAGTATTTAAAATATATAGGGTTTTTTAAAATATAAATTAGAAATCAGTAAACAAAAACTTCAAAAACACGAAAACAAGCAAATTTTAAAATGTTTTAATATTGTTATTTTAAAGCTCTTTAAATGCTCTAAAATAGTATGCTAAACTTAAGTATTTAAAACTTATAGGTTTTTAAAAAAAAAAAAACTAGCTGTACACATAAACTTTAATTTCTCAAAGACAAACTTATTTTTAAATGTTTTAAAATAGCCCTTCTAAAGCTCGTTTAATGCCCAACAACATGATGTTAAGCAAAAGTAATTAAAATACATAGGGCGTTTAAAAAAAAAAGATGTACTTTGTACACAAGAACTTTAAAATCTCGAAAACTCACAAATACTTAAATGTTAAAACATGGTCCTTTTAAAGCTCTTTTAATGCTCTTCAAGCATAGTTAAAACTTAAGTATTTAAAATTTATATAGGGTTTTTTAAAAGATAGAAGGTATTTGTACACAAAACTTTAATTACTCGAAAACTAACAGATTTTAAAGTAATATAACATTGTCATTTTAAAGTTTTATTAATGCTCTAAAATCGTATGCTAAACATAATTATTTAAAACATATAGGTTTTCTTAAAAAAAAAAGAAACCATCTGTACACATAGAATTTAATTCCTCAAAGCCAACTTATTTTAAAATGTCTTAAAATAGCCAAATTAAAGCTCTTTAAATGCTAATCAACATGATGTCAAGCAAAAAAATTTAAAATACATAGGGTGTCTAAAAAAAAGGATTACTTTGTACACAAAAACTTGTATATCTCGAAAACTAACAAATTCTAAAATGTTAAAACATGGTCATTTTAAAGCTCGTTTAATGCTCTACAACCAGATTTAAAACTTAAGTATTCAAAATATATAGTGTTTTACAAAATAAATTAGTAATCAGTAAACAAAAACTTTAACAACACGAAAACTATCAAATTTTAAAATATCATAAAATTGTCATTTTAAAACTCTTTTAATGCTCTAAAATCGTATGCTAAACATTAGTATTTAAAAAATACTGGTTTTCTTATAAAAAAAAAAAATTATCTGTACACACAAAATTTAACTTCTCAAAGACAAAACTTTTCTTAAAATTTTATAAAATAGTCAATTTAAAGCTCTTTCAATGCTCAACAACATTATGTCCAGCAAAAGAGTTTAGAATAGATAGGGTGTCTAAAAAGAAGGAGTACTTTGAACACAAGAACATTAATAACTAAGAAACTAACAAATTCAAAAATGTTAAAACACTTTCATTTTATAACTCTTTTAATGCTCTACAACCAGATATACAACTTAAGTTTTTTAAATATATAGGCTTTTTTAAAAAAAAGAATGAATCTGTACACAAAAACTTCAATTACTCGAAAACTAACAAATTTTAAAATGTTATAACATGGTCATTTTAATGCACTTTTAATGCTCTAAAATTGAATGCTGAACATAAGTATTTAAAACATTTAGGTTATCTAAAAAAAAAAAATTATCTGTACACATAAAATTTAACTTCTCAATGACCAACTTACCTTAAAATGTTTTAAAATAGCCAATTAAAAGCTCTTTCAATGCCCAACAACATGATGTCCAGCAAAAAAATTTAAAATACATAGGGTGTCTAAAAAAAAGGATTACTTTGTACACAAGAACAATAATAACTCGAAAACTAACAAATTCTAAAATGTTGAAACATGGTCATTATAAGGCGCATTTACTGCTCTACATCAGATTTAAAACTTAAGTATTCAAAATATATAGTGTTTTAAAAAATAAATTAGTAATCAGTAAACAAAAACTTCAACAACACAAAAACAAGCAAATTTTAAAATGTTTTATTATTGTCATTCTAAAGCTCTTTTAATGCTCAAAAATCGTATGCTGAACATAAGTATTAAAACTTATAGGTTTTCTAAATAAAAAAAGAAACAATCTGTACACTAAAATTTTAATTTCACAAAGACCAACTTATTTTAAAATGTTTTTTTAAAAGCCATTTTAAAGCTTTTTTAATGCCCTACAACATGATGTTAAGCAAAAGAATTTAAAATACATAGGGTGTCTAAAAAAAAAGTACTTTCTACACAATAACTTTAATATCTCGAAAACTTACAAATACTAAAATGTTATAACATGTTCATTTTAAAGATATTTTATTGCTCTACAATCTTACTAAACACTTAAGTATTTAAAATATATAGGGTTTTTTAAAAGATAGTAGGAATCTGTACAGAAAAACTTCAATTACTCGAAAACTAACAAATTTTAAAATAATATAACATTGTCATTTTGAAGCTCTTTTAATGCTCTAAATCGTATGCTAAACATAATTATTTAAAACATAAAGGTTTTCTAAAAAAAAAAGAAACCATCTGTACACATAAATTTTAATTTCTCAAAGACAAACTTATTTTAAAATGTTTTAAACTAGCCATTTTAAAGACCTTTCAATGCGCAACAACATGATGTTAAGCAAAAGTAATTAAAATACATAGATTGTTTAAAAAAAACGAAGTACTTTGTAAACAAAATATTTAAAATCTCGAAAACTAACAAATACTAAAATGTTAAAACATGGTCATTTTAAAGCTATTTTAATGCTCTACATACTAACTGAATACTTAAGTATTTAAAATATATAGGATTTTTTTAAAAAAAAGAAGGAATCTGTAAACAAAAACTTTATTTACTCAAATACTATCATATTTTAAAATGATTTAATATGTTCATTTTTAAGCTCTTTTAATTCTCTAAAATTGTTAGCTAAACATAAGTATTTAAAACATATAGGTTTTCTAAAAAAAAAAGAAACCATCTTTACACATAAAATTTAATTTCTCAAAGACCAACTTATTTTAAAATGTTTTAAAATAGCAAATTTAATGCTCTTTAAATGCCCAACAACATGATGACAAGCAAAAGAATTTGAAATACATAAAGTGTATAAAAAAAAGGAGAAAATTGTACACAAAAACTTGAATTACTCGAAAACTAACAATTTCTAAAATGTTAAAACATGGTCATTTTATAGCTCTTTTAATGCTCTACAACCAGATTTAAAACACAAGTATTTAAAATATATAGTGTTTTAAAAAATAAATTAGTAATCATATACAAAAACTTCAACAACACGAAAACAAGCAAATTTTAAAATGTTTTAATATTGTCATTTTAAAGCTCTTTAAATGCTCTAAAATAGTATGCTAAACTTAAGTATTTAAAACTTATAGGTTTTCTAAAAAAAAAGCAACAAGCTGTACACATAAACTTTAACTTCTCAAAGACAAACTTATTTTAAAATGTTTTAATATTGTCATTTTAAAGCTCTTTAAATGCTATAAAATTGTATGCTAAACTTAAGTATTATAGGATTCGTGAAAAAATTGGGCCGTTGGACAGACTGGACCGGGACTCGAACCCGGGTCTTCCGCTTTCCGGGCGACTGCTCTTAACCATTGAGCTATCCAGGGCCCACCGTCCAATCTCTTCACGAACGCCTATCCAAGTGTCTTGGCTTGGAGGTGCTCGCATCCAACACTCTATCCCCCGCAACTTTACATTCGACCCAGAATGTTCGTCATTAGATCTTTTTCCAACGAACCGACAAACAACTGTTCCCAACCTCGATCTTTAATACAGGCTTCTACTAATGCTGTATAACTTACACGAGGATGCTATTCCCAATACAAACCCGATCTTTAATACAGACTTCAACTAATGCTGTATAACTTACACGAGGATGCTATTCCCAATACAACACCGATCTTTAATACAGACTTCAACTAATGCTGTACACCTTACACGAGGATGGAACACCTCTTTCCTAGTTTCCAAGCTAACCGTTCGCGTCGCCACTGTACGTCGTATGTCGGCCTAACCTCTCTTTCATAGATGTTCACTTTAATTATTTTTTCTTAATTATTGCGCGGTCGTAGAAGTGTGACACAAAGCAAACCACCATCCCGGCTGAGCCCCCAACTTATAGGATTCGTGAAAAAACTGGGCCGTTGGACAGACTGTACCGGGACTCGAACCCGGGTCTTCCGCTTTCCGGGCAACTGCTCTTAACCATTGAGCTATCCAGGGCCCACCGTCCAATCTCCTCACGAACGCCTATCCAAGTGTCTTGGCTTAGAGGTGCTCGCATCCCACAGTATTTAAATCTTAGAGGTTTTCTAAATAAAAAAAGAACCTATCTGTACACATAAAATTTAATTTCTCAAAGACCAACCTTTTTTAAAATGTTTTAAAATAGCCATTTTGAAGCTCCTTTAATGCCCAACAACATGATGTTAAGCAAAAGAATTTTAAATACATAGGGTGTCTATAAAAAAAGAAGTACTCTCTACACAAAAACTTGAATATCTCAAAAACTGACAGATTAAAAAATGTTAGTACATGGTCATTTTAAAGCTCTTTTAATGCTCTACAACCAGATTTAAAACTTAAGTTTTTTAAGTATACAGAGTTTTTTAAAAAAAGAATGAATCTGTACACAAAAACTTGAATTACTCGAAAACTAACAATTTCTAAAATGTTAAAACATGGTCATTTTAAAGCTCATTTAATGCTCTACAACCAGATTTAAAACTTAAGTATTTAAAATATATAGTGTTTTAAAAAATAAATTAGTAATCAGTAAACAAAAACTTCAACAACACGAAAACAAGCAAATTTTAAAATGTTTTAATATTGTCATTTTAAAGCTCTTTAAATGCTCTAAAATCGTATGCTAAACTTAAGTATTTAAAACTTATAGGTTTTCTAAAAAAAAAGAAACAAGCTGTACACATAAACTTTTATTTCTCAAAGACCAACCTTTTTTAAAATGTTTTAAAATAGCCATTTTGAAGCTCCTTTAATGCCCAACAACATGATGTTAAGCAAAAAAATTTTAAATACATAGGGTGTCTATAAAAAAAAAAGTACTCTCTACACAAAAACTTGAATATCTCAAAAACTGACCGATTAAAAAATGTTAGTACATGGTCATTGTAAAGCTCTTTTAATGCACTACAACCAGATTTAAAACTTAAGTTTTTTAAGTATATAGAGTTTTAAAAAATTAATTAGTATTCAGTAAACATAAACTTCAACAACACGAAAACAAGCAAATTTTAAAATGTTTTATTATTGTCATTTTATAGCTCTTTAAATGCTCTAAAACAGCATGCTAAAATTAAGTATTTAAAATATATAGCGTTTTTTTAAAAAAAAAAAAGGAATCAGTACACAAAAACTTCAATAACTCGAAAACAAAAAAATTCTAAAATGTTAAAACATGGTCATTTTAAAGCTCATTTAATGCTCTACAACCAGATTTAAAACTTAAGTATTTAAAATATATAGTGTTTTAAAAAATTAATTAGTATTCAGTAAACAAAAACTTCAACAACACGAAAACAAGCAAATTTTAAAATGTTTTAATATTGTCATTTTAAAGCTCTTTAAATGCTCTAAAATCGTATGCTAAACTTAAGTATTTAAAACTTATAGGTTTTCTAAAAAAAAAAGAAACAAGCTGTACACATAAACTTTTATTTCTCAAAGACCAACCTTTTTTAAAATGTTTTAAAATAGCCATTTTGAAGCTCCTTTAATGCCCAACAACATGATGTTAAGCAAAAAAATTTTAAATACATAGGGTGTCTATAAAAAAAAAAGTACTCTCTACACAAAAACTTGAATATCTCAAAAACTGACCGATTAAAAAATGTTAGTACATGGTCATTGTAAAGCTCTTTTAATGCACTACAACCAGATTTAAAACTTAAGTTTTTTAAGTATATAGAGTTTTAAAAAATTAATTAGTATTCAGTAAACATAAACTTCAACAACACGAAAACAAGCAAATTTTAAAATGTTTTATTATTGTCATTTTATAGCTCTTTAAATGCTCTAAAACAGCATGCTAAAATTAAGTATTTAAAATATATAGCGTTTTTTTAAAAAAAAAAAAGGAATCAGTACACAAAAACTTCAATAACTCGAAAACAAACAAATTCTAAAATGTTAAAACATGGTCGTTTTAAAGCTCATTTAATGCACTGATACCAGATTTAAAACACAAGTATTTAAAATATATAGTGTATTAAAAAATAAATAAGTAATCAGTAAACAAAAACTTCAACAACACGAAAACAAGCAAATTTTAAAATGTTTTAATATTGTCATTTTAAAGCTCTTTAAATGCTCTAAAATCGTATGCTAAACTTAAGTATTTAAAACTTATAGGTTTTCTAAAAAAAAAGAAACAAGCTGTACACATAAACTTTTATTTCTCAAAGACCAACCTTTTTTAAAATGTTTTAAAATAGCCATTTTGAAGCTCCTTTAATGTCCAACAACATGATGTTAAGCAAAAAAATTTTAAATACATAGGGTGTCTATAAAAAAAAAAGTACTCTCTACACAAAAACTTGAATATCTCAAAAACTGACCGATTAAAAAATGTTAGTACATGGTCATTGTAAAGCTCTTTTAATGCACTACAACCAGATTTAAAACTTAAATTTTTTAAGTATATAGAGTTTTAAAAAATAATTAGTATTCAGTAAACATAAACTTCCACAACACGAAAACAAGCAAATTTTAAAATGTTTTATTATTGTCATTTTATAGCTCTTTAAATGCTCTAAAACAGCATGCTAAAATTAAGTATTTAAAATATATAGGTTTTTTTAAAAAAAAAAAGGAATCAGTACACAAAAACTTCAATAACTCGAAAACTAACAAATTTTAAAATGTTATAACATGGTCATTTTTAGTTTCTTTTAATTCTCTAAAATCGTATGCTGAACATAAGTATTTAAAGCAAATAGGTTTTCTAAAAAAAAAGAAACCATCTGTACACATAAAATTTAATTTCTAAAAGACAAACTAATTTTAAAATGTTTTAAAATAGCCAATTTAAAGCTCTTTTAATGCCTAACAACATTATGTCAAGCAATAGAATTTAAAATACATAGGGTGTCTATAAAAAAGGAGAACTTTGTACACAAAAACATTAATAACTCAAAAACAAACAAATTTTAAAATGTTATAACATGGTCATTTTAAAGCTCATTTAATGATCTAAAATCGTATGCTAAACATAAGTATTGAAAACGTATAGGTTTTATAAAAAAAAAAGGAAACCATCTTTACACACAAAATTTTATTTCTTAAAGACCAACTTATTTTAAAATGTTTTAAAATAGCCAATTTAATGCTCTTTCAATGGCCAACATCATGATGTCAAGCAAAAGAATTTAAAATACATAGGGTGTCTAAAAAAAAAGGAGAACTTTGTACACAAAAACATTAATAACTCGAAAACTAACAAATTAAAAAATGTTAAAACATGGTCATTTCAAAGCTATTTTAATGCTCTAAATCCAGATTTAAAACTAAAGTTTTTTAAATATATAGGGTTTTTTAAAAAAAAGAATGAATCTGTACACAAAAACTTCAATTATTTGAAAACTAACAAATTTTAAAAGTTTATAACATGGTTATTTTAAAGCTTTTTTAATGCTCTAAAATCGTATAATGAACATAAGTATTTAAAACATATAAGTTATCTAAAAAAAAAAAAAATAATGTGCACACATAAAATTTAACTTCTCAAAGACCAACTTATTTTAAAATAATTTAAAATAGCCAATTTAAAGTTCTTTCGATGCCCAAACACATGATTTTAAGCAATAGAATTTAAAATACATAGTGTGTCTAAAAAAAAGGATAACTTTGTACACAAAAACATTAATAATTTAAAAACTAACAAAATCAAAAATGTTAAAACATGGTCATTTTATAGCTGTTTTAATGCTCTACAACGTAATTTAAAACCTAAATATTGAAAAAATATAGGGTTTTTTAAAAAAAAGAAGAAATCTGTACACAAAAACTTCAATTACTCGAAAACTAACAAATTTTAAAATATTATTACATTGTCATTTTAAAGCTCTTTTAATGCTCTAAAATCGAATGCTGAACATAAGTATTTAAAACATATAGGTTTTCTAAAAAAAAAAGAAACCATCTGTACACATAAAATTTAATTTCTAAAAGACAAACTAATTTTTTTTAACTTTTTTTTAACTCCGCCTGCATGATCGATGGAACATCGAAATCATCGATCATGTTGCCGGTCCTAAGCCCGGGAAAAGGAGGAAGGTTGTTGGGTCAGGCTAGCTCCCTACCCAACGTAAAAAAGGAAATCTGCTCAAAAAGACAATATTTTGCCTCGGAAAAGGACGGATGTAACGATGACGACCCATGCAAGAAAATGGAACAAGGAATGGAAGAAAAAACATATACTGCGCATGGCTACATGGAACATAAGATCATTAAACAACAAAGACCAGGAGACCCTGCAAGAACTAAAAGACAACAAGATTGATATTTGCGCCTTACAGGAAACAAAAAAGAAAGGCAAAGGGCAAATACAATATGCCGACTACCTGGTAATATATAGTGGAGTCGGAAAACAAACCAGGGCAAAAGAAGGGGTAGCCATCGCAGTGTCCAAGAAATATCAAAGTAACATACAAGAATGCAACTACGTATCTTCACGTATCTTGGTTGTAAAAATAAAAGCGGTAGACAAAAAATTAAATATAGTGTCAATATATGCACCTGAAGATAACAAACCAAAAGAAGAAAGAGAAGCCTTCTACGACCAACTACAAAATTTAGTCGGATCATTACCAAGTAATCAACAAATGATAATCCTTGGAGATTTCAACGCTCGCATCGGAAATGAAATAATACCTGGAATAAAACAAAGGTTCAACGAAAACGTGTTAAATGACAATGGAGAACTAATGACACAACTATGCACATTTAACGAGCTAAGGATTAATAATACATTTTACAATCATAAGGAACAATATAAATTTACATACAGCAACACCAGAGGCTTCAGGTCTACAATTGATTACATTGTTACTAACAGATACGTCCAACCAAACCAAATATTAGATGTTAGGACATTAAACACCGCGAATGTAGGAAGCGATCATAGCCTGCTATTAGCAAAAATAAGAATAAAGTTTAAACCCCAAAGGAATCTTGCACGAGCAACTCAAGAATCGAAAATAAACATCGAGTCACTATGGAACTTACCAACCAAACAACTATACGAGAACAGGTTGAAAGAAAAAATCGAAAAAGACCCAATAAAAGAAGAAGATAACATAAACATAGCCTGGAAGAAACTAAGAACCAACATTTTAGAAGCTGCATACGAAGCCCTGGGAACACGAACTGTAAAAAACCGGGCTAGAGTGATCAAGACTCCTTGGTTCCGCCCAGAGATTAAGGAAATATGTAAAAAAAAGAAAATGGCATACCTTAACTATAGGACATTACGAACACCTGAATCATACGAAATGTATAGACGAATCCGGAATCAAGCAGCGACATTAGTAAGGCAAACAAAACAACATCATTGGGAGATTTTTTCGAAGAGAATGGAGAGTGACTTCTATGGACTACAAAAACAAATCTGGCGATTTATTAGAAATCAAAGAAAGGAGGTCAACGAAATGATCGAAACAAATCAGATCACAAGAGAAACCTGGATTAACTACTTAACAGAACTATATAAATCAGAAGAACCTCAAGTGGAACTAAATACGCCAGAAATAGTAATTAAAAACGACATACAAATTGAGTCCAGTGATGTAGAAACAGCTATTCGAAAACTAAAGAATAGGAAGAGCTCAGGGCAAGATGGCATTCCAAACGAATTACTAAAATATGGTGGCCAACGTCTCACACAACAGTTAACATTCCTAATCCAAAAAATACTATGCCAACACAAAATACCTGATGAATGGCGAACCAGCACAACTATAGTTATGTTTAAAAAAGGAGACAAAAAACTACCTACAAATTACAGGGGAATAAATCTTTTAATACTTCATTGAAACTAACAACAAAAGTCATAACGAATAAAATTAACAGCTTAACGAATCTAGAAGACGAACAACAGGGATTCAGATCAGGTAGATCATGCACAGACGCGGTTTTCATCATAAGACAGATAACAGAAAAATCAATTGAATACAACAGACCAGCATATATGTGTTTCATTGATCTGGAAAAAGCATTCGACCGGGTGCAATTAAAGGATGTTATTCACCTCCTTTATAACCGGCAAATTCCGAATAATCTTATTAAGACCATAGAGAACATCTATAGAAACAACAAGATCCAAGCAAAGATAAATGGTGCCTTGACTGAACCGATTGATGCAGGTCGTGGTATTCGACAAGGGGATTCCCTAAGTCCCCTGCTTTTTAACATCATCATGGACGAAATAATAAGAAACGTAAGACTGCTAAAAGGATATAAAATGGGCAGCGAAGAAATAACCATCCTATGCTATGCTGATGACGCTGTATTAGTGGCCGAAAATGAGGATGATCTACAACGTTTACTACACCGATTTAACTGCATAGCCAAATCATTCAACATGAAAATATCGGCCCAGAAAACAAAATGCATGACAACATCAAAGACACCGTTAAGATGCAAACTGGAAATTGAAGGGAAGGTTATTCAGCAGGAAATGAGATTTAAATACCTAGGAATAGAAATCTCAGGATATGGTGATGTCGAAGCAGAGGTAAGAGAACAGACAACGAAGGCATCCAGAATAGCGGGTTGTTTGAATGACACAATATGGCGAAACAAAAACATTGACATAGAGGCCAAAGCAAGAATTTACAAGGCAATGGTAAGACCTATTATGTCATATACCGCAGAAACTCGACCAGACACGGCGAAAACGAAACAGTTACTAGAGACAACCGAAATGAGAGTGCTTCGCAGAATAGTTGGAAAAACACTGCTGGATCGAGAGAGAAGCGAAGATATAAGAAGAACATGCAAAGTGGAAAATATCAACGAATGGATACTAAAAAGGAAAAAAGAATGGAACGAGCACATCAATAGAATGGACAACAGAAGAATTGTCAGAATTGCACGGGATAAGTCACCGGCAGGCCGCAGAAGCACGGGACGCCCACGAAAACGATGGTGCGACAATTTAACAGTGCAATAGGCAGAAAAACGTCGTTAAGGAACAGGCAATTTGCCTAAACTAAAGAAAGAAGAAGAAGAAGATAAACTAATTTTAAAATGTTTTAAAATAGCCAATTTAAAGCTCTTTTAATGCCTAACAACAATATGTCAAGCAATAGAATTTAAAATACATAGGGTGTCTAAAAAAAAGGAGAACTTTGTTCACAAAAACAATAATAACTCAAAAACAAACAAATTTTAAAATGTTATAACATGGTCATTTTAAAGCTCATTTAATGATCTAAAATCGTATGCTAAACATAAGTATTGAAAACGTATAGGTTTTATATAAAAAAAAGGAAACCATCTTTACACATAAAATTTAATTTCTTAAAGACCAACTTATTTTAAAATGTTTTAAAATAGCCAATTTAATGCTCTTTCAATGCCCAACATCATGATGTCAAGCAAAAGAATTTAAAATACATAGGGTGTCTAAAAAAAAGGAGAACTTTGTACACAAAAACATTAATACCTCGAAAACTAACAAATTAAAAAATGTTAAAACATGGTCATTTCAAAGCTATTTTAATGCTCTAAATCCAGGTTTAAAACTAAAGTTTTTTAAATATATAGGGTTTTTTAAAAAAAAGAATGAATCTGTACACAAAAACTTCAATTATTTGAAAACTAACAAATTTTAAAAGTTTATAACATGGTTATTTTAAAGCTTTTTTAATGCTCTAAAATCGTATAATGAACATAAGTATTTAAAACATATAAGTTATCTAAAAAAAAAAAAAACCATCTGTTCACATAAATTTAACTTCTCAAAGACCAACTTATTTTAAAATAATTTAAAATAGCCAATTTAAAGTTCTTTCAATGCCCAAACACATGATTTTAAGCAATAGAATTTAAAATACATAGTGTGTCTAAAAAAAAGGATAACTTTGTACACAAAAACATTAATAATTTAAAAACTAACAAAATCAAAAATGTTAAAACATAGTCATTTTATAGCTGTTTTAATGCTCTACAACCTAATTTAAAACCTAAATATTGAAAAAATATAGGGTTTTTTAAAAAAAAGAAGAAATCTGTACACAAAAACTTCAATTACTCGAAAACTAACAAATTTTAAAATATTATTACATTGTCATTTTAAAGCTCTTTTTATGCTCTAAAATCGTATGCTGAACATAAGTATTTAAAACATATAGGTTTTCTAAAAAAAAAGAAACAAGCTTTACACATAAACTTTAATTTCTCAAAGACAAACTTATTTTAAAATGTTTTAAAATAGCATTTTTAAAGCTCTTTTAATGCCCAACAACATGATGTCAAGCAATAGAATTTAAAATACATAGGGTGTCTAAAAAAAAGGATTACTTTGTACACAAAAACTTGTATATCTCGAAAACTAACAAATTCTAAAATGTTAAAACATGGTCATTTTAAAGCTCATTTAATGCTCTACAACCTAAATTAAAACTTAAGTATTTAAAATATATAGTGTTTTAAAAAATAAATTAGTAATCATAAACAAAAACTTCAACAACACGAAAACAAACAAATTTTAAAATATTTTAATATTGTCATTTAAAAGCTCTTTAAATGCTCTAAAACAGCATGCTAAAATTAAGTATTTAAAATATATATATGGTTTTTTTTTAAAAAAAAGGAATCAGTAAACAAAAACTTCAATTCTCGAAAACTAACAAATTTTAAAATGTTATAACATGGTCATTTTAAAGCTCTTTTAATAATCCAAATGGTATGCTGAACATAAGTATTTAAAACATATAGGTTTTCTAAAAAAAAAAAAAACAAGCTCTACACATAAACTTTAATTTCTCAAAGACAAACTTATTTTAAAATGTTTTAAAATAGCAATTTTAAAGCTGGTTTAATGCCCAACAACATGATGTCAAGCAAAAGAATTTGAAAAACATAGGGTGTCTAAAAAAAAGGATTACTCTGTACACAAAAACATTAATAACTCGAAAAGTAACAAATTCAAAAATGTTAAAACATGGTTATTTTAAAGCTCTATTAATGCTCTCCAACCAGATTTAAAACTTAAGTTTTTTAAATATATAGGGTTTTTTAAAAAAAAGAATGAATCTGTACACAAAAACTTCAATTACTCGAAAACTAACAAAATTTAAAATGTTACAACATGGTTATTTTAAAGCTCTTTTAATGCTGTAAAATTGTATGCTAAACATAAGTATTTAAGACTTATAGGTTTTCTAAAAAAAAAAGAAACAAGCTGTACACATAAACTTTAATTTCTCAAAGACAAACCTATTTTAAAATGTTTTAAAATAGCTATCTTAAAGCTTTTTCAATGCCCAACAACATGATTTCCAGCAAAAGAATATATTATACATAGGGTGTCTAAAAAAAAAGGAGAACTTTGTACACAAAAACATTAATAACTCGAAAACTAACAAATTCAAAAATATTAAAACATGGTCATTTTAAAGCTCTTTTAATGCTCTACAACCAGATTTAAAACCTAAGTTTTTTAAACATATAGGGTTTTTTTAAAAAAAAGAATGAATCTGTACACAAAAACTTCAATTACTCGAAAACTAACAAATATGAAAATGTTATAACATGGTTAATTTAAAGCTCTTTTAATGCTCTAAAATCGTATGATGAACATAAGTATTTAAAATTTATAGGTTTCCTAAATAAAAAAAGAAACTATCTGTACACATAAAACTAAATTTCTCAAAGAAAATCTTATTTTAAAATGTTTTAAAATGGCCAATTTAAAGCTCTTTAAATACCTAACAACATAATGTCAAGCAAAAGAATCTAAAATACATAGGGTGTCTTAAAAAAAAGGATTACTATGTACACAATAACAATAATAACTCGAAAACTAACAAATTTAAAAATGTTAAAACATAGTCATTTTATAGCTCTTTTAATGCTCTACAACCTAATTTAAAACCCAAATATTTAAAAAATATAGGGTTTTTAAAAAAAATGAAGGAATCTGTACACAAAAACTTCAATTACTCAAAAACTAAAAAATTTTAAAGTATCATTACATTGTCATTTTAAAGCTCTTTTAATGCTCTAAAGTCGTATGCTGAACATAAGTATTTAAAACATATAGGTTTTCTAAAAAAAAAAAGAAACCATCTGTACACATAAAATTTAATTTCTAGAAGACCAACTTATTTTAAAATGTTTTAAAATAGCCAATTTAATGCTCTTTTAATGCCTAATATCATGATGTCAAGCAAAAGAATTTAAAATACGTAGGGTGTCTAAAAAAAAAGGTGAACTTTGTACACAAAAACATTAATAACTCGAAAACTAACAAATTCAAAAATGTTAAAACATGGTCATTTTAAAGCTCTTTTAATGCTCTACAACTAAATTTAAAACTTAGGTTTTTTAAATATATAGGGTTTTATACAAAAAAGAATGAATCTGTACACAAAAACTTCAATTACTCGAAAACTAACAAATTTTAAAATGTTATAACATGGTTATTTTAAAGCTCTTTTAATGCTCTAAAATCGTATGATGAACATAAGTATTTAAAACTTATAGGTTTCCTAAATAAAAAAAGAAACTATCTGTACACATAAAACTTAATTTCTCAAAGAAAATCTTATTTAAAAATGTTTTAAAATGGCCAATTTAAAGCTCTTTAAATGCCTAACAACATAATGTCAAGTAAAAGAATTTAAAATACGTAGGGTGTCTAAAAAAAAGGATTACTCTGTACACAAAAACATTAATAACACGAAAACTAACAAATTCAAAAATGTTAAAACATAGTCATTTTAAAGCTCTTTTAATTCTTTACAACAAGATTTAAAACTTTAGTATTTAAAATATATAGGGTTTTTAAAAAAAAAGAAGGAATCTGTACACAAAAACTACAATAACTCGAAAACTAACAAATTTTAAAATATTATAACATGGTCATTTTAAAGCTCTTTTAATGCTCTACAACCAGATTTAAAACTTAAGTTTTTTTAATATATAGGGTTTTTTAAAAAAAAGAAAGAATCTGTACACAAAACATCAATTACTCGAAAACTAACAAATTTTAAAATGTTATAACATGGTTAATATAAAGCTTTTTTAATGCTCTAAAATCATATGATAAACATAAGTATTTAAAACTTATAGTTTTTCTAAATAAAAAAAGAAACTATCTGTAAACATAAAATTTAATTTCTCAAAGACCAACTTATTTTAAAATGTTTTTAAATGGCCAATTGAAAGCTCTTTTAATGCCTAACAACATGATGTCAAGGAAAAGAATTTAAAATACATAGAGTGTCTAAAAAAAAAGGATTACTTTGTACACAAAAACATTAATAATTTGAAAACTAACAAAATCAAAAATGTTAAAACATTGTCATTTTATAGCTCTTTTAATGCTCTGTAACCTAATTTAAAACCTAAATATTTAAAAAATGTAGGGTTTTAAAAAAAAAGAAGGAATCTGTACACAAAAACTTCAATTACTCGAAAACTAACAAATTTTAAAATATCATTACATTGTCATTTTAAAGCTCTTTTACTGCTCTAAAATCGAATGTTAAACATAAGTATTTAAAACATATAGGTTTTCTAAAAAAAAAAAGAAACCATCTGTACACATAAAATTTAATTTCTAAAAGACCAACTTATTTTAAAATGTTTTAAAATAGCAAATTTAAAGCTCTTTCAATGCCCAACAACATGATTTCCAGCAAAACAATTTAAAATACATAGGGTGTCTAAAAAAAAAGGAGAACTTTGTACACATAAACATTAATAACTCGAAAACTAACAAATTCAAAAATGTTAAAACATAGTCATTTTAAAGCTCTTTTAATGCTCTACAACCAGATTTAAAACTTAAGTTTTTTTAATATATAGGGTTTTTTAAAGAAAAGAAAGAATCTGTACAAAAAAACATCAATTACTCAAAAACTAACAAATTTTAAAATGTTAAAACATGGTCATTTTAAAGCTCTTTTTATGCTCTACAACCAGATTTAAAACTTAAGTTTATTAATATATAGGGTTTTTAAAAAAAAAGAAAGAATCTGTACACAAAAACATCAATTACTCGAAAACTAACAAATTTTAAAATGTTATAACATGGTTAATTTAAAGCTTTTTTAATGCTCTAAAATCGTATGATAAACATAAGTATTTAAAACCTATAGTTTTTCTAAATAAAAAATGAAACTATCTGTAAACATAAAATTTAATTTCTCAAAGACCAACTTATTTTAAAATGTTTTTAAATGGCAAATTGAAAGCTCTTTTAATGCCTAACAACATGATGTCAAGGAAAAGAATTTAAAATACATAGAGTGTCTAAAAAAAAAGGATTACTTTGTACACAAAAAATTAATAATTTGAAAACTAACAAAATCAAAATGTTAAAACATTGTCATTTTATAGCTCTTTTAATGCTCTGTAACCTAATTTAAAACCTAAATATTTAAAAAATGTAGGGTTTTTAAAAAAAAAGAAGGAATCTGTACACAAAAACTTCAATTACTCGAAAACTAACAAATTTTAAAATATCATTACTTTGTCATTTTAAAGCTCTTTTAATGCTCTAAAATCGTATGTTAAACATAAGTATTTAAAACATATAGGTTTTCTAAAAAAAAAAGAAACCATCTGTACACATAAAATTTAATTTCTAAAAGACCAACTTATTTTAAAATGTTTTAAAATAGCAAATTTAAAGCTCTTTCAATGCCTAACAACATGATTTCCAGCAAAACAATTTAAAATACATAGGGTGTCTAAAAAAAAAGGAGAACTTTGTACACATAAACATTAATAACTCGAAAACTAACAAATTCAAAAATGTTAAAACATGGTCATTTTAAAGCTCTTTTAATGCTCTACAACCAGATTTAAAACTTAAGTTTTTTTATTATATAGGGTTTTTTAAAGAAAAGAAAGAATCTGTACACAAAAACATCAATTACTCAAAAACTAACAAATTTTAAAATGTTATAACATGGTTATTTTAAAGCTCTTTTAATGCTCTACAACCAGATTTAAAACTTAAGTTTTTTTAATATATAGGGTTTTTTAAAATAAAGAAAGAATCTGTACACAAAAACATCAATTACTCGAAAACTAACAAATTTTAAAATGTTATAACATGGTTAATTTAAAGCTTTTTTAATGCTCTAAAATCGTATGATAAACATAAGTATTTAAACCTTATAGTTTTTCTAAATAAAAAAAGAAACTATCTGTAAACATAAAATTTAATTTCTCAAAGACCAACTTATTTTAAAATGTTTTTAAATGGCCAATTGAAAAATTTTTTAATGCCTAACAACATGATGTCAAGGAAAAGAATTTAAAATACATAGAGTGTCTGAAAAAAAAGGATTACTTTGTACACAAAAACATTAATAATTTGAAAACTAACAAAATCAAAAATGGTAAAACATTTTCATTTTATAGCTCTTTTAATGCTCTACAACCTAATTTAAAACCTAAATATTTAAAAAATGTAGGGTTTTTAAAAAAAAAGAAGGAATCTGTACACAAAAACTTCAATTACTCGAAAACTAACAAATTTTAAAATATCATTACTTTGTCATTTTAAAGCTCTTTTAATGCTCTAAAATCGTATGTTAAACATAAGTATTTAAAACATATAGGTTTTCTAAAAAAAAAAAGAAACCATCTGTACACATAAAATTTAATTTCTAAAAGACCAACTTATTTTAAAATGTTTTAAAATAGCAAATTTAAAGCTCTTTCAATGCCTAACAACATGATTTCCAGCAAAACAATTTAAAATACATAGGGTGTCTAAAAAAAAAGGAGAACTTTGTACACATAAACATTAATAACTCGAAAACTAACAAATTCAAAAATGTTAAAACATGTTCATTTTAAAGCTATTTTAATGCTCTACACACTAACTGAGAACTTAAGTAATTAAAATTTATAGGGTTTTTTAGAAAAAAGAAGGAATCTGTACACAAAAACTTTATTATTCAAAAACTAGCATATTTTAAAATTTTTTAACATGTTCTTTTTTAACTATTTTAATGCTCTAAAATCGTTTGCTGAACATAAGTATTTAAAACTTATAGTTTTCCTAAATAAAAAAAATTTATCTGTACACATAAATTTTAATTTCTCAAAGACCATCTTATTTTAAAATGTTGTAAAACAGCCAATTTAAAGCTCTTTCAATGCCCAACAACATGATGTCCAGCAAAGGAATTTAAAATACATAGTGCGTCTATAAAAAAAAAGTACTCTCTACACAAAAACTTGGATATCTCAAAAACTAAAAAATTCAAAATGTTAAAACATGGTTAAGATAATGCTCTTTTAATGCTCTACAACCAGATTTAAAGCTTAGGTATTTAAATATATAGGGTTTTTAAAAAAAAAAATGAATCTGTACACAAAAACTTTATTTACTCGAAAACTAACAAATTCTAAAATGTTAAAACATGGTCATTTTAAAGCTCATTTAATGCTCTACAACCAGATTTTAAATTTAAGTATTTAAAATTTATAGTGTTTTAAAAAATAAATTTGTAATCAATAAACAAAAACTTCAACAAAACGAAAAGAAGCAAATTTTAAAATGTTTTAATATTGTTATTTTATAGCTCTTTAAATGGTCTAATATCGTATGATGAACATAATTATAACTCCGCCTGCATGATCGCAGATCAGCGATCATGTTGCCGGTCCTAAGCCCGGGAAAAGGAGGAAGGTTGTTGGATCAGGTTAGCTCCCTACCCAACGTAAAAAAAAGACTACGGCTCATAGAACTGACACTTTGCCTCGGAGAAGGACAGATATACAGATGACGACACATGCAAGGAAATGGACAACGAAATGGAAGAAAGAACATATAATGCGTCTGGCTACATGGAACATCAAGTCATTCAATAATAAAGATCAAGAAACCCTAAAAGAACTGAAAGATAATAACATCGATATTTGCGCCTTACAAGAGACCAGAAAGAAAGGCAAAGGACAAATACAGTACGAAGACTACTTAGTGATCTATAGTGGTGTAGAAAAACAAATCAGGGCAAAAAAAGGGGTAGCCATCGCAGTATCCAAGAAATACAAAAACAACATACAAGAATGCAACTACGTATCTTCACGTATCTTGGTTGTAAAAATAAAAGCGGTAGACAAAAAATTAAATATAGTGTCAATATATGCACCTGAAGATAACAAACCAAAAGAAGAAAGAGAAGCCTTCTACGACCAACTACAAAATTTAGTCGGATCATTACCAAGTAATCAACAAATGATAATCCTTGGAGATTTCAACGCTCGCATCGGAAATGAAATAATACCTGGAATAAAACAAAGTTTCAACGAAAACGTGTTAAATGACAATGGAGAACTAATGACACAACTATGCACATTTAACGAGCTAAGGATTAATAACACATTTTACAATCATAAGGAACAGTATAAATTTACATGCAGCAACACCAGAGGCTTCAGGTCTACAATTGATTACATTGTTACTAACAGATATGTCCAACCAAACCAAATACTAGATGTTAGGACATTAAACTCCGCGAATGTAGGAAGCGATCATAGCCTGCTATTAGCAAAAATAAGAATGAAGTTTAAACCCCAAAGAAATCTTGCACGAGTAACTCAAGAATTGAAAATAAACATCGAGTCACTATGGAACTTATAAACCAAACAACTATACGAGAACAGGTTGAAAGAAAAAATCGAAAAAAGCCCAATAAAAGAAGAAGATAACATAAACATAGCCTGGAAGAAACTAAGAACCAACATTTTAGAAGCTGCATATGAAGCCCTGGGAACACGAACTGTAAAAAACCGGGCTAGAATGATCAAAACTCCTTGGTTCCGCCCAGAGATAAAGGAAATATGCAAAAAAAAGAAAATAGCATACCTTAACTATAGGACATTAAGAACACCTGAGTCATACGAAACGTATAGACGAATCCGGAATCAAACAGCGACATTAGTAAGGCAAACAAAGCAAAATTATTGGGAGATTTTTTCGAAAAGAATGGAGAGTGACTTCTATGGACTTCAAAAACAAATCTGGCGATTTATTAGAAATCAAAGAAAGGAGGTCAATGAAATGATAGAAACAAACCAGATCACAAAAGAAAATTGGATTAACTATCTAACTAAATCAGAAGAACCTCAAACGGAACTAAATACGCCAGAAATAATAACCAGAAGCGACATACAAATTGAGTCCAGTGATGTAGAAACGGCTATTCGAAGACTAAAGAATAGGAAGAGCTCAGGGCAAGATGGCATCCAAAACGAGTTAATAAAATATGGTGGCCAACGTCTCACACAACAACTAACATTCCTAATCCAAAAAATACTATGCCAACACAAAATACCTGACGAATGGCGAACTAGTACAACTATAGTTATGTTTAAAAAGGAGACAAAAAGTTGCCTACAAACTACAGGGGAATCAATCTTTTAAACACTTCATTAAAACTAACGAAAAAGATTATAACAAATAAAATTAACAGCTTAACGAATCTAGAAGACGAACAGCAGGGATTCAGATCAGGCAGATCGTGCACAGACGCGGTTTTCATCATAAGACAGATAACAGAAAAATCAATTGAATACAACAGACCAGCATATATGTGTTTCATTGATTTGGAAAAGGCATTCGACCGAGTGCAGTTAAAGGATGTTATACACCTCCTCTATAACCGGCAAATTCCGAACAATCTTATCAAGACCATAGAGGACATCTATAGAAACAATAAGATCCAAGCAAAGATAAATGGCGCCTTGACTGAACCGATTGATGCAGGTCGTGGTATCCGACAAGGGGATTCCCTAAGTCCCCTGCTTTTTAACATCATTATGGACGAAATAATAAGAAACGTAAGACTGCTAAAAGGATATAAAATGGGCAGCGAAGAAATAACCATCCTATGCTATGCTGATGACGCTGTATTAGTGGCCGAAAATGAGGATGATCTACAACGTTTACTACACCGATTTAACTGCATAGCCAAATCATTCAACATGAAAACATCGGCCCAGAAAACTAAATGCATGACAACATCAAAGACGCCGTTAAGATGCAAACTGGAAATTGAAGGGAAGGTTATTCAGCAGGAAATGAGATTTAAATACCTAGGAATAGAAATCTCAGGATATGGTGATGTCGAAGCAGAGGTAAGAGAACAGACAACGAAGGCATCCAGAATAGCGGGTTGTTTGAATGACACAATATGGCGAAACAAAAACATTGACAAAGAGGCCAAAGCAAGAATCTACAAGGCAATGGTAAGACCTATTATGTCACATACCGCAGAAACTCGACCAGACACGGCGAAAACGAAACAGTTACTAGAGACAACCGAAATGAGAGTTCTTCGCAGAATAGCTGGAAAAACACTACTGGATCGAGAGAGAAGTGAAGATATAAGAAGAACATGCAAAGTGGAAAACATCAACGAATGGATACTAAAAAGAAAAAAAGAATGGAACGAACATATTAACAGAATGGACAACGGAAGAATTGTCAGAATTGCGCGGGATAAGTCACCTGTAGGCCGCAGAAGCACGGGACGCCCACGAAAACGATGGTGCGACAATTTAACAGTGCAATAGGCAGAAAAACGTCGTTACGAAACAGGCAATTTGCCTAAACTAAAGAAAGAAGAAGAAGAAGAAGAAGAAGAAGAACATAATTATTTAAAACTTATAGGTTTTCTTAATAAAAAAAGAAACTATCTGTACACATAAAATTTAATTTCTAAAAGACCAACTTATTTTAAAATGTTTCAAAATAGCCAATTTAATGCTTTTTTAATGCCAAACATCATGATGCCAAGAAAAAAAATTTAAAATACGTAGGGTGTCTAAAAAAAAGGAGAACTTTGTACACAAAAACATTAATAACTCGAAAACTAACAAATTCAGAAATGTTAAAACATGGTTATTGTAAAGTTCTTTTAATGCTCTACAACCAGATTTAAATCTTAGGTTTTTTAAATGTATAGGGTTTTTTAAAAAAAAGAATGAATCTGTACACAAAAACTTTAATTACTCGAAAACTAACAAATATTAAAATGTTATAACATGGTTATTTTAAAGCTTTTTTAATGCTCTAATATCGTATGATGAACATAATATTTAAAACTTATAGGTTTTCTAAATAAAAAAAGAAACTATCTGTACACATAAAATTTAATTTCTAAAAGCCAACTTATTTTAAATGTTTCAAAATAGCTAATTTAATGCTTTTTCAATGCCAAACATCATGATGCCAAGAAAAAAAATTTAAAATACTTAGGGTGTCTAAAAAAAGGAGAACTTTGTACACAAAAACATTAATAACTCGAAAACTAACAAATTCAAAATGTTAAAACATGGTTATTTTAAAGTCTTTAATGCTCTACAACCAGATTTAAATCTTAGGTTTTTTAAATGTATAGGGTTTTTTAAAAAAAGAAGGAATCTGTACACAAAAACTTTAATTACTCGAAAACTAACAAATATTAAAATGTTTTAACATGGTTATTTTAAAGCTTTTTTAATGCTCTAAAATCGTATGATGAACATAAGTATTTAAAACTTATAGGTTTTCTAAATAAAAAAAGAAACTATCTGTACAAATAAAACTTAATTTCTCAAAGACAAACTAATTTTAAAATGTTTTAAAATGGCCAATTTAAAGCTCTTTTAATGCCTAACAACATGATGTCAAGCAAAAGAATTTAAAGTACGTAGGGTGTCTAAAAAAAAGGAGAACTTTGTACACAAAAACATTAATACCTCGAAAACTAACAAATTCAGAAATGTTAAAACATGGTTATTTTAAAGTTCTTTTAATGCTCTACAACCAGATTTAAATCTTAGGTTTTTTAAATGTATAGGGTTTTTTAAAAAAAAGAATGAATCTGTACACAAAAACTTTAATTACTCGAAAACTAACAAATATTAAAATGTTATAACATGGTTATTTTAAAGCTTTTTTAATGCTCTAATATCGTATGATGAACATAATTATTTAAAACTTATAGGTTTTCTAAATAAAAAAAGAAACTATCTGTACACATAAAATTTAATTTCTAAAAAGCCAACTTATTTTAAAATGTTTCAAAATAGCTAATTTAATGCTTTTTCAATGCCAAACATCATGATGCCAAGAAAAAAAATTTAAAATACTTAGGGTGTCTAAAAAAAAGGAGAACTTTGTACACAAAAACATTAATACCTCGAAAACTAACAAATTCAGAAATGTTAAAACATGGTTATTTTAAAGTTCTTTTAATGCTCTACAACCAGATTTAAATCTTAGGTTTTTTAAATGTATAGGGTTTTTTAAAAAAAAGAATTAATCTGTACACAAAAACTTTAATTACTCAAAAACTAACAAATATTAAAATGTTTTAACATGGTTATTTTAAAGCTTTTTTATTGCTCTAAAATCGTATGATGAACATAAGTATTTAAAACTTATTGGTTTTCTAAATAAAAAAAGAAACTATCTGTACAAATAAAACTTAATTTCTCAAAGACAAACTAATTTTAAAATGTTTTAAAATGGCCAATTTAAAGCTCTTTTAATGCCTAACAACATGATGTCAAGCAAAAGAATTTAAAGTACGTAGGGTGTCTAAAAAAAAGGAGAACTTTGTACACAAAAACATTAATACCTCGAAAACTAACAAATTCAGAAATGTTAAAACATGGTTATTTTAAAGTCTTTTAATGCTCTACAACCAGATTTAAATCTTAGGTTTTTTAAATGTATAGGGTTTTTTAAAAAAAGAATTAATCTGTACACAAAAACTTTAATTACTCGAAAACTAACAAATATTAAAATGTTTTAACATGGTTATTTTAAAGCTTTTTTAATGCTCTAATATCGTATGATGAACATAATATTTAAAACTTATAGGTTTTCTAAATAAAAAAAAAACTATCTGTACACATAAAATTTAATTTCTAAAAAGCCAACTTATTTTAAAATGTTTCAAAATAGCTAATTTAATGCTTTTTCAATGCCAAACATCATGATGCCAAGAAAAAAATTTAAAATACGTAGGGTGTCTAAAAAAAAGGAGAACTTTGTACACAAAAACATTAATAACTCGAAAACTAACAAATTCAAAAATGTTAAAACATGGTTATTTTAAAGTTCTTTTAATGCTCTACAACCAGATTTAAATCTTAGGTTTTTTAAATGTATAGGGTTTTTTAAAAAAAAGAATTAATCTGTACACAAAAACTTTAATTACTCGAAAACTAACAAATATTAAAATGTTTTAACATGGTTATTTTAAAGCTTTTTTATTGCTCTAAAATCGTATGATGAACATAAGTATTTGAAACTTATTGGTTTTCTAAATAAAAAAAGAAACTATCTGTACAAATAAAACTTAATTTCTCAAAGACAAACTAATTTTAAAATGTTTTAAAATGGCCAATTTAAAGCTCTTTTAATGCCTAACAACATGATGTCAAGCAAAAGAATTTAAAGTACGTAGGGTGTCTAAAAAAAGGAGAACTTTGTACACAAAAACATTAATAACTCGAAAACTAACAAATTCAGAAATGTTAAAACATGGTTATTTTAAAGTTCTTTTATTGCTCTACAACCAGATTTAAATCTTAGGTTTTTTAAATGTATAGGGTTTTTAAAAAAAAAGAATTAATCTGTACACAAAAACTTTAATTACTCGAAAACAAACAAATATTAAATGTTTTAACATGGTTATTTTAAAGCTTTTTTAATGCTCTAAAATCGTATGATGAACATAAGTATTTAAAACTTATAGGTTTTCTAAATAAAAAAAGAAACTATCTGTACAAATAAAACTTAATTTCTCAAAGACAAACTAATTTTAAAATGTTTTAAAATGGCCAATTTAAAGCTCTTTTAATGCCTAACAACATGATGTCAAGCAAAAGAATTTAAAGTACGTAGGGTGTCTTAAAGAAAAGGATTACTTTGTACACAAAAACATTAATAACTCGAAAACTAACAAATTCAAAAATGTTAAAACATGTTCATTTTAAAGCTATTTTAATGCTCTACACACTTACTGAAAAGTTAAGTAATTAAAATTTATAGGGTTTTTTAGAAAAAAGAAGGAATCTGTACACAAAAACTTTTTTAACTCATAAACTAGCATATTTTAAAATGTTTTAATATGTTCCTTTTTAAACTCTTTTATGCTCTAAAATCGTATGCTGAACATAAGTATTTATAACATATAGGTTTTCCAAAAAGAAAAAAAAAATTATCTGTAAACATAAAATTAAACTTCTAAAAGATCAACTTATTTTAAAATGTTTTAAAATAGCCAATTTAAAGCTCTTTTAATGCCCAACAACATGATGTCCAGCAAAAGAATTTAAAATACATAGGTTGTCTAAAAGGAAGAAGTACTTTGTACACAAAAACATTAATAACACGAAAACTAACAAATTCAAAAATGTTAAAACATGTTCACTTTAAAGCTATTTTAATGCTCTACACACTAACTGAGAACTTAAGTAATTAAAATTTATAGGGTTTTTTAGAAAAAAGAAGGAATCTGTACACAAAAACTTTATTTACTCAAAAACTAGCATATTTTTAAATGTTTTAACATGTTCTTTTTTAAGCTATTTTAATGCTTAAAATCGAATGATGAACATAAGTATTTAAAACTTATAGTTTTTCTAAATAAAAAAAAAAACATCTGTACACATAAATTTTAATTTCTCAAAGACAAACTTATTTTAAAATGTTTTAAAATGGCCAATTTAAAGCTTTTTTAATGCCTAACAACATGATGTCAAGCAAAAGAATTTAGAATACATAGTGCGTCTATAAAAAAAAAAGTACTCTCTACACAAAAACTTGAATAACTCAAAAACTAAAAAATTCAAAAATGTTAAAACATGGTTAAGATAATGCTCTTTTAATGCTCTACAACCAGATTTAAAACTTAGGTTTTTTAAATATATAGGGTTTTTTAAAAAAAAGAATGAATCTGTACACAAAAACTTTAATTACTCGAAAACTAACAAATATTAAAATGTTATAACATGGTTATTTTAAAGCTTTTTTAATGCTCTAATATCGTATGATGAACATAATTATTTAAAACTTATAGGTTTTCTAAATAAAAAAGAAACTATCTGTACACATAAAATTTAATTTCTAAAAGACCAACTTATTTTAAAATGTTTCAAAATAGCTAATTTAATGCTTTTTCAATGCCAAACATCATGATGCTAAGAAAAAAATTTAAAATACGTAGGGTGTCTAAAAAAAAGGAGAACTTTGTACACAAAAACATTAATAACTCGAAAACTAACAAATTCAGAAATGTTAAAACATGGTTATTTTAAAGTTCTTTTAATGCTCTACAACCAGATTTAAATCTTAGGTTTTTTAAATGTATAGGGTTTTTAAAAAAAAAGAATGAATCTGTACACAAAAACTTTAATTACTCGAAAACTAGCAAATATTAAAATGTTATAACATGGTTATTTTAAAGCTTTTTAATGCTCTAATATCGTATGATGAACATAATTATTTAAAACTTATAGGTTTTATAAATAAAAAAAGAAACTATCTGTACACATAAAATTTAATTTCTAAAAAGCCAACTTATTTTAAAATGTTTCAAAATAGCTAATTTAATGCTTTTTCAATGCCAAACATCATGATGCCAAGAAAAAAAATTTAAAATACGTAGGGTGTCTAAAAAAAAGGAGAACTTTGTACACAAAAACATTAATAACTCGAAAACTAACAAATTCAGAAATGTTAAAACATGGTTATTTTAAAGTTCTTTTAATGCTCTACAACCAGATTTAAATCTTAGGTTTTTTAAATGTATAGGGTTTTTTAAAAAAAAGAATTAATCTGTACACAAAACTTAAATTACTCGAAAACTAACAAATATTAAAATGTTTTAACATGGTTATTTTAAAGCTTTTTTAATGCTCTAAAATCGTATGCTGAACATAAGTATTTAAAACTTATAGTTTTTCTAAATAAAAAAAAAACATCTGTACACATAAATTTTAATTTCTCAAAGACAATCTTATTTTAAAATGTTTTAAAACAGCCAATTTAAAGCTCTTTCAATGCCCAACAACATGATGTCCAGCAAAGGAATTTAAAATACATAGTGCGTCTATAAAAAAAAAAGTACTCTCTACACAAAAACTTGAATATCTCAAAAACTAAAAAATTCAAAAATGTTAAAACATAGTTAAGATAATGCTCTTTTAATGCTCTACAACCAGATTTAAAACTTAGGTATTTTAAATATATAGGGTTTTTAAAAAAAAAAAATGAATCTGTACACAGAAACTTTAATTACTCGAAAACTAACAAATATTAAAATGTTATAAAATGGTTATATTAAAGCTTTTTTAATGCTCTAATATCGTATGATGAACATAATTATTTAAAACTTATAGGTTTTCTAAATAAAAAAAGAAACTATCTGTAAACATAAAATTTAATTTCTAAAAGACCAACTTATTTTAAAATGTTTCAAAATAGCCAATTTAATGCTTTTTCAATGCCAAACATTGTTGATGCGACCGATGCCTTAATCGGTACTCCAGTGGATAGTAGTGAATCGAGAAATGCCCTTGCGAGTGATATCGAGATTCCTTATTAATGGGAAGGAGGATAGGAAAATAAAGAACACAATAACAACTTTATTTGAGCCCAATCAGTACTAAAAGTACGCTTTATTGG
The DNA here is from genome assembly GCA_010416925.1 of Polistes metricus. NCBI lineage: Eukaryota > Metazoa > Arthropoda > Insecta > Hymenoptera > Vespidae > Polistes > Polistes metricus. The sequence goes on from QUOH01000057.1 coordinate 336,207, forward strand.
CTCGTCAGGGAAAAGCCTTTCGGCATAAAAACCCTGGTTGAAAACGATGAAGAAGAATCCACAAATCCGGATAATTCTGGCCACGTGCAGGACCGCCTTTGTCCCTTGTCGCTGGCCGAACTTAGATGATATGGTATTACGCAATACAAAGAATTCTCCTTGAAGTAGTTCTCGCAAGTCTCAGCTAGATGAATCTCGAGCGATGAATCCAGAGTGACAACCGGCGCAAAAACGCGCTGGCTTTTATACCAAAAGGCGATGCAATGCTGCACCAATCACCGAAAAGTCCGAGCATAACGCGGCTGTCGATACATATGATTGGCGTGATAAATGTAGTGGGAGAACGCGAGCTAGAATAAAGAAAGAGCCCTTGCAGGCATCTTAGCGCTACCGTGGTTACCACTAAAAACAACGATATTGCTTTGTCGCACGCGTCTAACGCTTTGGCAGGGCCGTACGCGCCTAGGTGCTTCGCCCTACTCACTCGTTGCGTGGGATACGCAAAATACTCCCCCCTTTGAACGGGCACCGTTCAAAATTTAAAAACCAAAATGCGCACACTTAAATACAAATTATAAACTATATATACATACTGTTAACCGCATATTACAATACATATTCAGTAATTAACGCGACTGAATTACAAAAAGAAAAAAATTTTTTTTTTTCTTATAAATCGCTTGGTAAAGGAGAAAGACGTTTAATCCCGCGCTTTACCCACGCGTGCTATACCGTCGGCTCCTTTATGTACTTCCGCGATACGTCCTAATGACCATTTGAGTGGAGGGGAATTATCTTCTCGCAAGATGACTAGTGTACCCGGACTTATTTTGTCTGCTGTGCCTCTGTGCCATTTTTTACGGACCGTCTCCTCGTTCAAATATTCCTTATTCCATCGGTTCCAAAAATGCTGTCTCATCTGCTGTACGTGCTGCCATTCGGACAGGCGCCCGGATGGTATATCCCTGTATTCGTCCTCTGGCAAACTCGTAAACGAATTTCCAATTAGAAAATGCCCAGGTGTAAGAGCGCGCAAATCATTCGGGTCATTAGACAGAGGCGTGATAGGACGCGAGTTAAGAATCGCCTCTATCTCGAGGACGTATGTTAATAATGCCTCGTAAGATAGCAATGTCTCGCCTATAATTCGCACTAGATGATATTTAAATGATTTTACGGCCGCCTCCCATAGACCTCCAAAATGGGGGGAACGGGGTGGGATGAAATGCCACTTGATTCCTTCATTTACCAAACTTCGCGAGACGCGCGCTTCTAGTTCGTTCGCCGCACCTACGAAATTAGTCGCGTTGTCGGAATATATGTCCGAACATTTTCCACGGCGTGCCATAAATCTACGCAAAGCTGCTAAAAATGCTTCAGTCGTTAGATCATTCACGAGTTCTAAATGAACGGCCTTGGTGCTAAAACAGACGAATACCGCCACATATATTTTCGCGCGACCACGGTTCCGGTGTTGCCTTTCCTTGATGAATAACGGACCGCAGAAATCTACGCCGGTGTGGGTAAACGAACGATTCGGTAGAAGACGACTGGCAGGTAGATCACTCATAGGATATTGCGGCGTAGCGGGTTTTAAACGTCGACAAGTAATGCATTATATATTACGCGCTTAACGCTACTTCGCCCATTTATTGGCCAAAACGATTCGCGAAGTGCGTTCAAAGTGGCTTGCGTACCACCGTGCCCTATTTGATGGTGCTTTTCGCGTATTATCGCGTTTGTAATTGTATGGTCTTTCGGCAATAATGCGGGATGCCTTTGCTCGTATGGCAAGTTGCTCCTTGCCAATCTACCTCCAACTCTTAATATTCCTAAATTGTCTACAAACGGGCTAAGTACGGAGAATGATGCGCAAACCTCTTTACCGGACTTGATTAATTTGATGATCTCGGGAAATGCTTCTTCCTGTATCAATCTAATCGCGATTATTTCCGCGCCTTTCAATTCGTCCACGGTTAACTCACCCATTATTCTTTTCTCTTTTAAATTGCGCGAGTTACGTGCGAATCTAACGCAATACGCGATAATGCGCTTTAATTTGACGAACGAGGAGTACCGTCTAAATAGTTCGAACGGAGTAGCTACCCTTGCGTGAGTTACAATCCTTTTCTTTTCCGGGATTTCGATTGGTTCTAATCTACTATGCGGCCAATTTGATTCCGGCTGGATAAGCCATACAGGACCGGACTTCCAGAGCTTACTTTCACGGAGTTCGGCAGGTGTAACGCCGCGAGAAATTAAATCCGCGGGGTTATGTTCGGACGATACATGACGCCACAGCTCGCGAGCTGTGCTCTCTTGAATTTCAGCTACGCGATGTGCTACGTAGGTTTTTAACGTGTGAGGCGGAGTGTTCAGCCAATGCAAAACTACCGTAGAGTCCGTCCAAAATATTGTACGGCAGAAATCATTTCTACGCAAAGCATTTTTAGTGGCCTTAAAGAGATGCGAAAGTATTAAGGCGCCGCAAAGTTCTAGTCGCGGAAGCGATTGCGTTTTAAGCGGCGCTACCTTGGATTTGGCGCAGACTAATCGTAAAGTGGGATTTTTTCCTAACGTTTTAACATAAATGCACGCGCCGTAAGCCCTTTCGCTCGCGTCACAAAAACCATGCATTTTCATTTCTTCTCCATCACCTGCTACGTTGCGCGCGAACCTTATCTCCTCGAGCGTGTGGAGATTTTGGCGGAACTCCTGCCATATTTTATATATATCGGCGGGGACATCTTCGTCCCATGTTGATTTTAATTGCCATAGCCGTTGCATCATCAATTTCGCGTTGATTACTACCGGTCCTAATAAACCTAGCGGGTCGAATAACTGAGAAATTTCGGATAATATAACACGCTTAGTAACCTTCGATGGATCAGCTGCTCGCTTTACCGTATAGCCTATGTTGTCTTCGGCCGCGTTCCAATTAACACCTAATGTTTTTATCGTTCCTGACGAATCTAAATTTATGATGTTATTATCTGCGGTATCTAAGTCCTTTAGAATCTCGGCGCAATTTGACGCCCATTGCCGCAAATGCATGCCTGCCCCTGCGGTTATACTTATTAACTCGTCGCGGACTTGCTTCGCTTCCCTAACCGTACGCGCTCCGGTTAACAAGTCGTCTACATAGAAATCTTCTTTAAGCGCGATGGCAGCTCTCGGGAATCTGTTAAATTCGTCGCTCGCGAGTTGATGTAACGTACGAGTTGCTAAAAACGACGCGGAGGCAGTTCCATAGGTTACTGTATTTAATCTATATGTTTTCACGGGATCACTTTCCTGTCGACGCCACAGTATAGTTTGATATTTGCGATCGCGCGGATCAATTATTATCTGCCGATACATCTTCGCGATGTCCGCGGTAATAGCAATAGCATGTGATCTAAATCTTACTAAAAGTGCAAATAGATCCTCCTGTATGGTTGGGCCAACCATTAATACGTTATTCAAAGATTTCCCGTTGCTGGTTTTTGCCGACGCGTCGAACACTACTCGCAATTTGGTCGTAATACTAGTATGCTTTAATACAGCATGATGCGGTAAATAGAATCTATCTTCGTGGGGTCCCCCTTCTATCCTTGTCATATGCCCTAGTTCTTCATATTCGGATAAGAATTTAATATATTCATCTCTAATTTTCGGTTTGCGCGATAATGATCGCTCTAATGCGTGAAATCTTCGTAACGCGCTCGTATACGAATCTCCTAACTGATTTTCTTCCTTAAAGGGCAATCTCACTATATATCTGCCAGTATCATCCCGTCGCGTGTTGCTTCTGTAATGTGCTTCGCACAAATTTTCCTCGTGCGACCTAATACTACTCTCAGCTACTTCCTCAATTTTCCAGAATTTTTCCAATTGTGAGCTCAAATCTACCGTGGCCGTGTGGCAATTAACGCTCTGCGGAGTGCGCGTATTTCCTGTGCTCATAACGAGCATCCTAGTACAGTTCCTTGTGCCATTAAATTTTCATTCAACCTAATGCTCTGACCTGCGCGCCATAGTGAAGCAAAAATCTCGACACCGAGAATCGCGTCGATATTCGCGGGCTCATAAAACTTGGGATCTGCCAATTGGATCCCTGCCGGTATAGTCAATTCTTCTTGCGGAATTCGTTGCGAAGGCAACCTATTCGTTACAGTGGGTAATAATAAGAATTGTAATTCTAACGCGTAATTTTCTGTTCGCGATTTCAACGTTGCTAATATTGCCTTTTAGACTCTAGTTTCCGTTTGGTTTACGCCAGAAATGGGTACATTCACGTCCCGTTTGGCTATTCGCAGAAGATTCGCGAACCGGATCGTTAAGAAATGTGCTTCGGAACCCGAATCCAGGAGCACACGACACTCGTGCGGCCTGCCGTCGCGATCCAGCAAATGCACCACTGCAGTTAGTAACAGCGCGGGTGCCTGCGAGTGATGGAGCTCTACATGTGCATTCTGCACCGCCGACGCCGTTCGAACGCAACAATTCGTGATGCCCGCCGCTGCACCTTCTGCAACGGCCTCTCTCACATGTAACAACTCATGATGCCTGCCGTTGCACTTACTGCAGCAGTCATTCTTAATACATGTGTATACGCGGTGACCAGCTTGTAAACAATTACAACACAAATTGGCGTTAACCACGATTCTTCTCGCGCTCCTCGGGCTCGGCTCTCAGTAGCTGCTCACACTCCGATGTGTTATGCCTCTCGCGACATATGCCACACGAGACAGTCGCGCTTGTGGAATACGCTTGAACTTGTCCTCGGTCGGAAATTCGCGGCCAATTTCGCGGAGAATTAAACCGCGGCTCGTTACGCATCAAATTCCTTGAGCGAAAATTTCTCTCGGGTCCTAACGGTGCGTTCCTTCTGCTATTGTTAATTCTTTTAGAATGTTCTGCCGGCTGGGAGTTTACTAGCGCATTTCCCCGATCGCGCAAAAATATCACAAATTCGTCTACCGTCGGTAAAGCATCTCGGGAATACCGTTGTCCCATTGAAGCCGTGTTGCTGGATCCACTCGCGAAAGATGTGCGGCAATAGCAAATTGATCGACAAACACTTTTTAGTCGCTACTAAAGCCCTATAATTTGCGCTTAGCGCATCGGACGCGGCAATTAAAGACGAGGGAAATTCACTGTCAATAGGGGGACCCTCTAAAATAGCTCGTACGTGCTTATTTATTAATATTAACGGATTGTCATAGCACTCGACTAAGGTCTTCCACGCAATCGGATAATTATCCGCGGTAATTTCCAAAACTCTTATTTTCTCCGCGGCCGGTCCCGATAAACATGATTTCAAATATGCAAATTTTTGTATATCGCGAATCGCGGGATTATCTCCTATCACCGATTGAAACGTGTCCGCGAAACTCGGCCATTCCTCATGCTGCCCGTCAAAACGAGGTAATTGTACCGCCGGTACTCTGTAAATGCTATCTACGGACGGATTGCTAACCGTAGTGCTAACTGGAGACAATAGATTCGTAGTAGGCGCATTTGTGTCTAAAGTGGCTACCGATTCAGCTCTATTAATGATCAATTCCGCCTCCGCCCTGGCGTCGATGACTGACTCGACATGATTGTGAATTTCGTCAACCAGCGTTCCCATCGTTTCACCGGAAGTCTTTTCTATCAACTCCTCTAATATTGCCACATTCTTATCAACTTTGGAAATTCTAAGCTTTAATTTCATTATATCGCGCGGGTTGGTATGATCTATCTCGCTCACCGCCTTTTGAAATTGCGCGAATTCTTTCTTTACATACTCGAATCTACGTATAACGCGCTCAAAATCACCACGTGCACTACTCGAACGAGGCATTTTCACGACAAAAGGCAAAATTAAGAAGAGAAAAGAGGGGGAAAAATACAACTTCGAAGAATGATCAAGCAACAGAAATTACAAAACTCACGTGAATCCTCTGAATAAGGCGTCCCGTGCAGCGTACTCACGCACCGGAACAATAGAAGCTTCTCGGCTTGTAGCGATGATGCAATACCTCCTTTGTTGCTCGATCGGAAGTCTTCCGTTGCCTCTTTCTCCTCCGTTGAAGAAGACTGTATGCACAATAGACGCCGGACGAAGAGTGGGGAGGAAGCTCCCTCGATCCGGCTCGAAGGACCAAAATGTTGATGCGACCGATGCCTTAATCGGTACTCCAGTGGATAGTAGTGAATCGAGAAATGCCCTTACGAGTGATATCGAGATTCCTTATTAATGGGAAGGAGGATAGGAAAATAAAGAACACAATAACAACTTTATTTGAGCCCAATCAGTACTAAAAAGTACGCTTTATTGGCTCGTCAGGAAAAGCCTTTCGGCATAAAAACCCTGGTTGAAAACGATGAAGAAGAATCCACAAATCCGATAATTCTGGCCACGTGCAGGACCGCCTTTGTCCCTTGTCGCTGGCCGAACTTAGATGATATGGTATTACGCAATACAAAGAATTCTCCTTGAAGTAGTTCTCGCAAGTCTCAGCTAGATGAATCTCGAGCGATGAATCCAGAGTGACAACCGGCGCAAAAACGCGCTGGCTTTTATACCAAAAGGCGATGCAATGCTGCACCAATCACCGAAAGTCCGAGCATAACGCGGCTGTCGATACATATGATTGGCGTGATAAATGTAGTGGGAGAACGCGAGCTAGAATAAAGAAAGAGCCCTTGCAGGCATCTTAGCGCTACCGTGGTTACCACTAAAAACAACGATATTGCTTTGTCGCACGCGTCTAACGCTTTGGCAGGGCCGTACGCGCCTAGGTGCTTCGCCCTACTCACTCGTTGCGTGGGATACGAAACAAACATCATGATGCCAAGAAAAAGAATTTAAAATACGTAGGGTGTCTAAAAAAAGGAGAACTTTGTACACGAAAACATTAATAACTCGAAACTAACAAATTCAGAAATGTAAAACATGGTTATTTTAAAGTTCTTTTAATGCTCTACAACCACATTTAAATCTTAGGTTTTTTAAATATATAGGGTTTTTTAAAAAAAAGAATTAATCTGTACACAAAAACTTTAATTACTCACTCGAAACTAAACAAATATTAAAATGTTATACATGGTTATTTTAAAGCTTTTTAATGGCTCTAAAATCGTATGATGAACATAAGTATTAAAACTTATATGGTTTTCTAAATAAAAAAAGAAACAATCTGTACAAATAAAACTTAATTTCTCAAGACAATCTTATTTTAAATGTTTTAAAATGGCCAATTTAAAGCTCTTTTAATGCCTAACAACATGATGTCAAGCAAAGAATTTAAAATACATGTGGTGTCTATAAAAAAAAGTATTCTCTACACAAAAACNTAAAACGTTTTAAAACTTGCTTGTTTACGAGTAATTGGAGTTTTTGTGTACAAAGTACTTCATTTTTTTTAGACACCCTAATTAGTTTAAATACTTTTGCTTAACACCATGTTGTTAAGCATTCAATGAGCTTTAAAATGGCTATTTAAAACATTTTAAAATAAGTTTTCTTTCAGAAATTCTAAATTATGTGTTCAACTACTTTCATTTTATTTTTTAAAAACTATGAATTCTAAATACTTAAGGTTTGCATAAGATTTTAGAGCATTTAAAGTGCTTAAATGAAAATATTTAAAACGTTTTAACTATTGCTTATTTTTGAGTAATTGAAGTTTTTGTGTACAGATTCCTTCTTTTTTTTAAAAAAAGCCTATATATTTTAAATAGTTTAGTTTTTAAATCAGGTTGTATAGCATTAAAAGTGCTTTAATAATGGTATTTTATGACATTTTAGAATTTTGTTAGTTTTAGAGTTATTAAATTTTTGTGTACAAAGTACTTCATTTTTTTAGACACCCTATTTATTTTAAATACTTTTTTTGTTATTTGTTTTTAAGCATTAAATGTGCTTTTAAATGGCTTATTTTAAAACATTTTAAAAATAAGTTATTCTTTAAGAATTATAATTTATGTGTTCAGCTACTTTCATTTTATTTTTATAAAAACTATGAATTCTAAATACTTAAGGTTTGCATAAGATTTTAGAGCATTTAAAGTGCTTTATAATGAAATATTAAAACGTTTTAAATATTGCTTGTTTTCGAGTAATTGAAGTTTTAGTGAACAGATTCCTTCTTTTTTTTAAAAAAAGCCTATATAATTTAAATAGTTTAGTTTTAAATCAGGTTGTATAGCATTAAAAGAGATTTAAAATGACCTTGTTATACCATTTTAGAACTTGTTAGTTTTCAAATTTTTAAAATTTTTTGTGTACAAAGTACTTAATTTTTTAAGACACCCTATTTACTTTTAAAAACTTTTGCTTAACATCATGTTGTTAAGCATTCAATGAGCTTTAAAATGGCTATTTTAAAACATTTTAAAATAATTTTGTCTTTGAGAAATTATAGTTTTTGTATACAACTACTTTCTTTTTATTTTTAGAAAAACTATAAGTTTTAAATACTTAAAATTAGCTTAAGATTTTAGAGCATTTAAAGAGCTTTAAAATGAAAATATTAAAACATTTTAAAAATTGTTTGTTTCCGAGTAATTGGAGATTTTGTGTGCAAAGTACTTCATTTTTTTAGACACCCTAATTAGTTTAAATACTTTTGCTTAACATCATGTTGTTAAGCATTCAATAAGTTTTAAAATTGCTATTTTAAAACTTTTTAAATAAAAGTTAGTCTTTGAAAAATTATAGTTTATGTGTTCAACTTTTTTCTTTTTATTTTTATAAAAACTATAAGTATTAAATAGTTAAGGTTAACATAAGATTTTTAGAGCATTTAAAAAGCTTTAAATTGAAAATATTAAAACGTTTTAAAAATTGCTTGTTTACGAGTAATTGGAGTTTTTGTGTACAAAGTACTTCATTTTTTTAGACACCCTAATTAGTTTAAATACTTTTGCTTAACACCATGTTGTTAAGCATTCAATGAGCTTTAAAATGGCTATTTTAAAACATTTTAAAATAAGTTAGTCTTTGAGAAATTATAGTTTATGTGTTCAACTACTTTCTTTTTATTTTTATAAAACTATAGTTTTAAATACTTAAGGTTAGCATATGACTTTTGAACATTTAAATGCTTAAAAATGAAAATATTAAAACGTTTTAAAAATTGCTTGTTTTGAATAATTAAGTTTTGTGTACAGATTCCTTCTTTTTTTTAGAAAATCCTATATATTTTAAATAGTTTAGTTTTAAATCAACTTGTAGAGCATTAAAAGTGCTTTAATATGGCTATTTTATGACATTTTAGAATTTGTTAGTTTTAGAGTTATTAAAGTTTTGTGTACAAAGTACTTCATTTTTTTTAGAAACCCTATTTATTTTAAATACTTTTTTTGTTATTTGGTTTTTAAGCATTAATGTGCTTTAAAATGGCTATTTTAAAACATTTTAAAATAAGTTATTCTTTAAGAAATTATAATTTATGTGTTCAACTACTTTCATTTTATTTTTATAAAAACTATGAATTCTAAATACTTAAGGTTTGCATAAGATTTTAGAGCATTTAAAGTGCTTTATAATGAAAATATTAAAACGTTTTAAATATTGCTTGTTTTCGAGTAATTGAAGTATTAGTGAACAGATTCCTTCTTTTTTTAAAAAAAGCCTATATAATTTAAATACTTAAGTTTTAATCAGGTTGTATAGCATTAAAAGAGATTTAAAATGACCTTGTTATACCATTTTAGAATTTGTTAGTTTATAAATTATTAAATTTGTTGTGTACAAAGTACTTAATTTTTTAAGACACCCTATTTACTTTTAAATACTTTTGCTTAACATCATGTTGTTTAGCATTCAATGAGCTTAAATGGCTATTTTAAAACATTTTAAAATAAGTTATTCTTTAAGAAATTATAATTTATGTGTTAAACTACTTTTTTTTTTTTTTATAAAAACGATGAATTCTAAATACTAAAGGTTTGCATAAGATTTTAGAGCATTTGAAGTGCTTTTTAATGAAAATATTAAAACGTTTTAAATATTGCTTGTTTTCGAGTAATTGAAGTTTTAGTGAACAGATTCCTTCTTTTTTTTAATAAAAAGCCTATATATTTTAAATACTTAAGTTTTAAATCAGGTTGTATAGCATTAAAAGTGATTTAAAATGACCTTGTTATAACATTTTTGAATTTGTTAGTTTTTAAATTATTAAATTTTTTGTGTACAAAGTACTTAATTTTTTAGGACACCCTATTTACTTTTAAATACTTTTGCTTAACATCATGTTGTTAAGCATTCAATGAGCTTTAAAATGGCTATTTTAAAACATTTTAAAATAAGTTTTTCTTTCAGAAATTATAATTTATGTGTTCAACTACTTTCATTTTATTTTTATAAAAACTATGAATTCTAAATACTTAAGGTTTGCATAAGATTTTAGAGCATTTAAAGTGCTTTATAATGAAAATATTAAAACGTTTTAAATATTGCTTATTTTTGAGTAATTGAAGTTTTAGTGAACAGATTCCTTCTTTTTTTTAAAAAAAGCCTATATATTTTAAATACTTAAGTTTTAAATCAGGTTGTATAGCATTAAAAGAGATTTAAAATGACCTTGTTATACCATTTTAGAATTTGTTAGTTTTCAAATTATTAAATTTTTTTTGTACAAAGTACTAAATTTTTAAGACACCCTATTTACTTTTAAAAACATTTGTTTAACATCATGTTGTTAACATTCAATGAGCTTTAAAATGGCTATTTTAAAACATTTCAAAATAATTTTGTCTTTGAGAAATTATAGTTTATGTATACAACTACTTTCTTTTTATTTTTAGAAAAACTATAAGATTTATATACTTAAGGTTAGCATATGACTTTTGAACATTTAAAGAGCTTAAAAATGAAAATATTAAAACGTTTTAAAAATTGCTTGTTTTGGAATAATTAAAGTTTTTTTGTACAGAATCCTTCTTTTTTTTCAGAAAACCCTATATATTTTAAATAGTTTAGTTTTAAATCAAGTTGTAAAGGATTAAAAGTGCTTTACAATGGCTATTTTATGACATTTTAGAATTTGTTAGTTTTAGAGTTATTAAAGTTTTTGTGTACAAAGTACTTCATTTTTTTTAGAAACCCTATTTATTTTAAATATTTTTTTTGTTATTTGGTTTTTAAGCATAAATGTGCTTTAAAATGGCTATTTTAAAACATTTTAAAATAAGTTATTCTTTAAGAAATTATAATTTATGTGTTCAACTGCTTTCTTTTTATTTTTATTAAAAATATAAATTCTAAATACTTAAGGTTGGCATAAGATTTTAGAGCATTTAAAGTGCTTAAAAATGAAAATATTAAATCATTTTAAAAATAGCTTGTTTTCGAGTAATTGAAGTTTTTGTGTACAGATACCTTTTTTATATTAAAAAAACATAAATATTTTAAATACTAAAGTATTAATCAATTGTAAAGCATTAAAAAAGATTTAAAATTACCTTGTTATAACATTTTAGAATTTGTTAGTTTTTGAGTTATTAAAGTTTTTGTGTACAAAGTATTAAATTTTTTAGGACACCCTATTTACTTTTAAAAACATTTGCTTAACATCATTTTGTTAAGCATTTAATGAGCTTTAAAATGGCTATTTTAAAACATTTTAAAATAATTTTGTCTTTGAGAAATTATTGTTTATGTATACAACTCCTTTCTTTTTATTTTTAGAAAAACTATAAGATTTAAATACTTAAGGTTAGCATATGATTTTAGAACATTTAAAGAGCTTAAAAATGAAAATATTAAATCATTTTAAAAATAGCTTGTTTTGGAATAATTAAAGTTTTTGTGTACAGATTCCTTCTTTTTTTTCAGAAAACCCTATATATTTTAAATAGTTTAGTTTTAAATCATGTTGTAGAGCATTAAAAGTGCTTTTATATGGTTATTTTATGACATTTTAGAATTTGTTAGTTTTAAAGTTAATAAAGTTTATGTGTACAAAGTACTTCATTTTTTTTAGACACCCTATTTATTTTAAATACTTTTTTTGTTATTTTGTTTTTAAGCATTAAATGTGCTTAAAAATAGCTATTTTAAAACATTTTAAAATAATTTTGTCTTTAAGAAATTATAGTTTATGTATAAAACTTCTTTCTTTCTATTTTTAGGAAAACTATAAGATTTAAATACTTAAGGTTAGCATATGATATTAGAACATTTAAGGAGTTAAAAAATGAAAATATTAAAAAGTTTTAAAAATTGCTTGTTTTGGAATAATTAAAGTTTTAGTGAACAGATTCCTTCTTTTTTTTAAAAAAAGCCTATATATTTTAAATACTTAAGTTTTAAATCAGGTTGTATAGCATTAAAAGAGATTTAATATGGCTATTTTATGACATTTTAGAATTTGTTAGTTTTAGAGTTATTAAAGTTTTTGTGTACAAAGTACTTTATTTTTTTTAGAAACCCTATTTATTTTAAATACTTTTTTTGTTATTTGGTTTTTAAGCATTAAATGTGCTTTAAAATGGCTATTTTAAAACATTTTAAAATAAGTTATTCTTTAAGAAATTATAATTTATGTGTTAAACTACTTTCATTTTATTTTTATAAAAACTATGAATTCTAAATACTAAAGGTTTGCATAAGATTTTAGAGCATTTAAAGTGCTTTATAATGAAAATATTAAAACGTTTTAAATATTGCTTGTTTTCGAGTAATTGAAGTTTTAGTGAACAGATTCCTTCTTTTTTTTAAAAAAAGCCTACATATTTTAAATACTAAAGTTTTAAATCAGGTTGTATAGCATTAAAAGAGATTTAAAATGACCTTGTTATACCACTTTAGAATTTGTTAGTTTTCAAATTATTAAATTTTTTTTCTACAAAGTACTAAATTTTTTTAGACACCCTAGTTACTTTTAAAAACATTTGCTTAACATCATTTTGTTAAGCATTCAATGAGCTTTAAAATGGCTATTTTAAAACATTTTAAAATAATTTTGTCTTTGAGAAATTATAGTTTATGTATACAACTACTTTCTTTTTATTTTTAGAAAAACTATAAGATTTATATACTTAAGGTTAGCATATGACTTTTGAACATTTAAAGAGCTTAAGAATGAAAATATTAAAACGTTTCAAAAATTGCTTGTTTTGGAATAATTAAAGTTTTTGTGTACAGATCCCTTCTTTTTTTTCAGAAAACCCTATATATTTTAAATAGTTTTGTTTTAAATCAGGTTGTATAGCATTATAAGTGCTTTAATATGGCTATTTTATGACATTTTAGAATTTGTTAGTTTTAGAGTTATTAAAGTTTTTGTGTACAAAGTACTTCATTTTTTTTAGAAACCCTATTTATTTTAAATACTTTTTTTGTTATTTGGTTTTTAAGCATTAAATGTGCTTTAAAATGGCTATTTTAAAACATTTTAAAATAAGTTATTCTTTAAGAAATTATAATTTATGTGTTAAACTACTTTCTTTTTATTTTTATAAAAACGATGAATTCTAAATACTAAAGGTTTGCATAAGATTTTAGAGCATTTGAAGTGCTTTTTAATGAAAATATTAAAACGTTTTAAATATTGCTTGTATTCGAGTAATTGAAGTTTTAGTGAACAGATTCCTTCTTTTTTTTAATAAAAGCCTATATATTTTAAATACTTAAGTTTTAAATCAGGTTGTATAGCATTAAAAGTGATTTAAAATGACCTTGTTATAACATTTTTGAATTTGTTAGTTTTTAAATTATTAAATTTTTTGTGTACAAAGTACTTAATTTTTTAGGACACCCTATTTACTTTTAAATACTTTTGCTTAACATCATGTTGTTAAGCATTCAATGAGCTTTAAAATGGCTATTTTAAAACATTTTAAAATAAGTTTTTCTTTCAGAAATTATAGTTTATGTATACAACTACTTTCTTTTTATTTTTAGAAAAACTATAAGATTTATATACTTAAGGTTAGCATATGACTTTTGAACATTTAAAGAGCTTAAAAATGAAAATATTAAAACGTTTTAAAAATTGCTTGTTTTGGAATAATTAATGTTTTTGTGTACAGATTCCTTCTTTTTTTTCAGAAAACCCTATATATTTTAAATAGTTTAGTTTTAAATCAAGTTGTGAAGCGTTAAAAGTGCTTTAATATGGCTATTTTATGACATTTTAGAATTTGTTAGTTTTAGAGTTATTAAAGTTTTTGTGTACAAAGTATTAAATTTTTTAAGACACCCTATTTACTTTTAAAAACATTTGCTTAACATCATTTTGTTAAGCATTCAATGAGCTTTAAAATGGCTATATTAAAACATTTTAAAATAATTTTGTCTTTGAGAAATTATAGTTTATGTATACAACTACTTTCTTTTTATTTTTAAAAAAACTATAAGTTTTAAATACTTAAAAAAAGCTTAAGATTTTAGAGCATTTAAAATGCTTTATTATGAAAATATTAAAACATTTTAAAAATTGTTTGTTTCCGAGTAATTGGAGATTTTGTGTGCAAAGTACTTCATTTTTTTAGACACCCTAATTAGTTTAAATACTTTTGCTTAACATCATGTTGTTAAGCATTCAATAAGCTTTAAAATTGCTATTTTAAAACTTTTTAAAAAAAGTTAGTCTTCGAAAAATTATAGTTTTTGTATTCAACTTTTTCCTTTTTATTTTTATAAAAACTATGAATTCTAAATACTTAAGGTTTGCATAAGATTTTAGAGCATTTAAAAAGCTTTAAAATGAAAATAATAAAACGTTTTAAAAATTGCTTTTTTACGAGTAATTGGAGTTTTTGTGTACAGATTCCTTCTTTTTTTTCAGGAATTCCTATATATTTTAAATAGTTTAGTTTAAAATCAAGTTGTAGATCATTAAAAGTGCTTTAATGTGGCTATTTTATGACATTTTAGAATTTGTTAATTTTAGAGTTATTAAAGTTTTTGTGTACAAAGTACTTCATTTTTTTTAGAAACCCTATTTATTTTAAATACTTTTTTTGTTATTTAGTTTTTAAGCATTAAATGTGCTTTAAAATTGCTATTTTAAAACATTTTAAAATAAGTTATTCTTTAAGAAATTGTAATTTATGTGTTCAACTACTTTCATTTTATTTTTATAAAAACTATGAATTCTAAATACTTAAGGTTTGCATAAGATTTTAGAGCATATAAAGTGCTTTATAATGAAAATATAAAAACGTTTTAAATATTGCTTGTTTTCGAGTAATTGAAGTATTAGTGAACAGATTCCTTCTTTTTTTAAAAAAAAGCCTATATAATTTAAATACTTAAGTTTTAAATCAGGTTGTATAGCATTAAAAGAGATTTAAAATGACCTTGTTATACCATTTTAGAATTTGTTAGTTTTTAAATTATTAAATTTGTTGTGTACAAAGTACTTAATTTTTTAAGACACCCTATTTACTTTTAAATACTTTTGCTTAACATCATGTTGTTTAGCATTCAATGAGCTTTAAAATGGCTATTTTAAAACATTTTAAAATAAGTTATTCTTTAAGAAATTATAATTTATGTGTTAAACTACTTTCTTTTTATTTTTATAAAAACGATGAATTCTAAATACTAAAGGTTTGCATAAGATTTTAGAGCATTTGAAGTGCTTTTTAATGAAAATATTAAAACGTTTTAAATATTGCTTGTTTTCGAGTAATTGAAGTTTTAGTGAACAGATTCCTTCTTTTTTTTAATAAAAGCCTATATATTTTAAATACTTAAGTTTTAAATCAGGTTGTATAGCATTAAAAGTGCTTTAATATTACTATTTTATGACTTTTTAGAATTTGTTAGTTTTCGAGTTATTAAAGTTTTTGTGTACAATGTACTTCATTTTTTTAGACACTCTATTTATTTTAAATACTTTTGCATAACATCATGTTGTTAAGCATTCAATGAGCTTTAAAATGGCTATTTTAAAACATTTTAAAATAAGATAGTTGTTGATGCGACCGATGCCTTAATCGGTACTCCAGTGGATAGTAGTGAATCGAAAAATGCCCTTACGAGTGATATCGAGATTCCTTATCAATGGGAAGGAGGATAGGAAAATAAAGAACACAATAACAACTTTATTTGAGCCCAATCAGTACTAAAAAGTACGCTTTATTGGCTCGTCGGGGAAAAGCCTTTCGGCATAAAAACCCTGGTTGAAAACGATGAAGAAGAATCCACAAATCCGGATAATTCTGGCCACGTGCAGGACCTTTGTCCCTTGTCGCTGGCCGAACTTAGATGATATGGTATTACGCAATACAAAGAATTCTCCTTGAAGTAGTTCTCGCAAGTCTCAGCTATAGGCCAGTCAACGCGGGCCTAACTTCCAGATTTTTAGCTAAACGCGTGCATCTTTGTCTAAAGGGTAAGTTGACGACGCTTAATCGAATAGTGCTAATTTTATTTAAAGTTGATCCCGAGGTTTTGAGAAAAAGGGTAAAAAAGGGTAAAAAATGGCCTTATCTTAGAATCTAGGCATTTAATCGAAAAAAGTTTTAAACAAAAGTTGTAGAGAATTGAAAAATACTAAAAAAATGTTCTATGAGTTATCTTTGTATTTTCAAAAATAGGCGAATAAAATTGGATTGAAGATTGGAACAAAATTTTAAGAGTGGGAGAAAGCAAGCTTATCCCTCCGTCGCGTTTTACACGCGAGCGAGCTAGTATGCGTGCTAGCGTCCGTGTGCACTAATACACAAACGAAGGATCTTCGGCAATCTTCGGGACTCTCGGTCTTGAATGAAAGTGCGAGTGAGAGAACAAACCAATATTTCTCTCTTTTTATTTATCATGCGATAACGAGTATTATTGTCCTTGGCCATCGATTGTTGAGCCTTCTGATATTTCTCTTTTTATATTTTTTCTTTCGGTAGCAAGAATTTTACGTCTTGGCCATCGAGCGTCGAGCCTTTTGTATACGAGTGCGAGTGAGAAAAAAAACCGATATTTTTCTCTTTCTATTTTTTCTTTCGGTAGCGAGAATTTTTCGTCTTGGCCATCGTGCGTCGAGCGTTTTGTATATCTATATATATCGGCGCATAAGCGCGGCACTTTTAAATCGAATCTTGATGCTTATGGCACGCCGTTTCTTTATTTATTGTCAAAAATAATGAACCTTGAGTAAAAAAAAAAATAATTCATTTTAACAGAAACTATTATTATTTAGTGGAGAGTAAAAATAATGAATTAATTTTGTGTCTAGCCATAAAATTAATTAGAATAATTAATTGATATTAATTTTTTGACTCACAAAAATTTATTTGTATATCAAATTGAATACGTATTCTCTTTAAGACGAAATTTAAAATTTAAATATTTTTCCTATTAAATTATGTATTTTATAAAATTTCAAATTACTGACTTTTTGTCTCGTAAAAATTTATTAGTTTATCAAATTAAATACATATTTGATAAAGAAGAATTTTATAACCACACATAAAATTAATTCAAGATATATATGAAAGGATATTCTAAAAACGTGGAATTTATTTTTTGTCTATACATAATTTTAATTCATTTTTATTATGTTATAAGAAAACAGTAATGCATTCTGATTCATCTTCAAAGTCTTAAGAATTGTATGAAAAAAATTGAACAATTACCAAGTGGTGCGTAGCGTAAGTAGTAACGTCTTCGCTTCTCGCGCTGGTTTATTAACGTTCGATTCTTCGTAGGGGAATTATTTTTTTTTAAGTTTTTCTTTTTTTATAAATTTTAAAAAATTTTTTTTTTTTATAAATCGCTTGGTAAAGGAGAAAGACGTTTAATACCGCGCTTTACAAGACCGTTGGCAGTTTTTACGCTCGCCACGCGTGCTATACCGTCGGCTCCTTTATGTACTTCCGCGATACTTCCTAATGACCATTTGAGTGTAGGGGAATTATCTTCTCGCAAGATGACTAGTGTACCCGGACTTATTTTGTCTGCTGTGCCTCTGTGCCATTTTTTACGGACCGTCTGCTCGTTCAAATATTCATTTACCAAACTTCGCGAGACGCGCGCTTCTAGTTCGTTCGCCGCACCTACGAAATTAGTCGCGTTGTCGGAATATATGTCCGAACATTTTCCACGGCGTGCCATAAATCTACGCAAAGCTGCTAAAAATGCTTCAGTCGTTAGATCATTCACGAGTTCTAAATGAACGGCCTTGGTGCTAAAACAGACGAATACCGCCACATATATTTTCGCGCGACCACGGTTCCGGTGTTGCCTTTCCTTGATGCATAACGGACCGCAGAAATCTACGCCGGTGTGGATAAACGGACGATTCGGTAGAAGACGACTGGCAGGTAGATCACTCATAGGATATTGCGGCGTAGCGGGTTTTAAACGTCGACAAGTAATGCATTTATATATTACGCGCTTAACGCTACTTCGCCCATTTATTGGCCAAAACGATTCGCGAAGTGCGTTCAAAGTGGCTTGCGTACCACCGTGCCGTATTTGATGGTGCCTTTCGCGTATTATCGCGTTTGTAATTGTATGGTCTTTCGGCAATAATGCGGGATGTCTTTGCTCGTATGGCAAGTTGCTCCTTGCCAATCTACCTCCAACTCTTAATATTCCTAAATTGTCTACAAACGGGCTAAGTACGGAGAATGATGCGCAAACCTCTTTACCGGACTTGATTAATTTGATGATCTCGGGAAATGCTTCTTCCTGTATCAATCTAATCGCGATTATTTCCGCGCCTTTCAATTCGTCCACGGTTAACTCACCCATTATTCTTTTCTCTTTTAAATTGCGCGAGTTACGTGCGAATCTAACGCAATACGCGATAATGCGCTTTAATTTGACGAACGAGGAGTACCGTCTAAATAGTTCGAACGGAGTAGCTACCCTTGCGTGAGTTACATTCCTTTTCTTTTCCGGGATTTCGATTGGTTCTAATCTACTATGCGGCAAATTTGATTCCGGCTGGATAAGCCATACAGGACCGGACTTCCAGAGCTTACTTTCACGGAGTTCGGCAGGTGTAACGCCGCGAGAAATTAAATCCGCGGGGTTATGTTCGGACGATACATGACGCCACAGCTCGCGAGCTGTGCTCTCTTGAATTTTAGCTACGCGATGTGCTACGTAGGTTTTTAACGTGTGAGGCGGAGTGTTGAGCCAATGCAAAACTACCGTAGAGTCCGTCCAAAATATTGTACGGCAGAAATCATTTCTACGCAAAGCATTTTTAGTGGCCTTAAAGAGACGCGAAAGTATTAAGGCGCCGCAAAGTTCTAGTCGCGGAAGCGATTGCGTTTTAAGCGGCGCTACCTTGGATTTGGCGCAGACTAATCGTAAAGTGGGATTTTTTCCTAACGTTTTAACATAAATGCACGCGCCGTAAGCCCTTTCGCTCGCGTCACAAAAACCATGCATTTCCATTTCTTCTCTATCACCTGCTACGTTGCGCGCGAACCTAATCTCCTCGAGCGTGTGGAGATTTTGGCGGAACTCCTGCCATATTTTATATATATCGGCGGGGACATCTTCGTCCCATGTTGATTTTAATTGCCATAGCCGTTGCATCATCAATTTCGCGTTGATTACTACCGGTCCTAATAAACCTAGCGGGTCGAATAACTGAGAAATTTCGGATAATATAACACGCTTAGTAACCTTCGATGGATCAGCTGCTCGCTTTACCGTATAGCCTATGTTGTCTTCGGCCGCGTTCCAATTAACACCTAATGTTTTTATCGTTCCTGACGAATCTAAATTTATGATGTTATTATCTGCGGTATCTAAGTCCTTTAGAATCTCGGCGCAATTTGACGCCCATTGCCGCAAATGCATGCCTGCCCCTGCGGTTATACTTATTAACTCGTCGCGGACTTGCTTCGCTTCCCTAACCGTACGCGCTCCGGTTAACAAGTCGTCTACATAGAAATCTTCTTTAAGCGCGATGGCAGCTCTCGGAATCTGTTAAATTCGTCGCTCGCGAGTTGATGTAACGTACGAGTTGCTAAAAACGACGCGGAGGCAGTTCCATAGGTTACTGTATTTAATCTATATGTTTTCACGGGATCACTTTCCTGTCGACGCCACAGTATAGTTTGATATTTGCGATCGCGCGGATCAATTATTATCTGCCGATACATCTTCGCGATGTCCGCGGTAATAGCAATAGCATGTGATCTAAATCTTACTAAAAGTGCAAATAGATCCTCCTGTATGGTTGGGCCAACCATTAATACGTTATTCAAAGATTTCCCGTTGCTGGTTTTTGCCGACGCGTCGAACACTACTCGCAATTTGGTCGTAATACTAGTATGCTTTAATACAGCATGATGCGGTAAATAGAATCTATCTTCGTGGGGTCCCCCTTCTATCCTTGTCATATGCCCTAGTTTTTCATATTCGGATAAGAATTTAATATATTCATCTCTAATATTCGGTTTGCGCGATAATGATCGCTCTAATGCGTGAAATCTCCGTAACGCGCTCGTATACGAATCTCCTAACTGATTTTCTTCCTTAAAAGGCAATCTCACTATATATCTGCCAGTATCATCCCGTCGCGTGTTGCTTCTGTAATGTGCTTCGCACAAATTTTCCTCGTGCGATCTAATACTACTCTCAGCTACTTCCTCAATTTTCCAGAATTTTTCCAATTGTGAGTTCAAATCTACCGTGGCCGTGTGGCAATTAACGCTCTGCGGAGTGCGCGTATTTCCTGTGCTCATAACGAGCCATCCTAGTACAGTTCCTTGTGCCATTAAATTTTCATTCAACCTAATGCTCTGACCTGCGCGCCATAGTGAAGCAAAAATCTCGACACCGAGAATCGCGTCGATATTCGCGGGCTCATAAAATTTGGGATCTGCCAATTGGATCCCTGCCGGTATAATCAATTTTTCTTGCGAAATTCGTTGCGAAGGCAACCTATTCGTTACAGTGGGTAATAATAAGAATTGTAATTCTAACGCGAAATTTTCTGTTCGCGATTTCAACGTTGCTAATATTGCCTGTTTGACTCTAGTTTCCGTTTGGTTTACGCCAGAAATGGGTACATTCACGTCCCGTTTGGCTATTCGCAGAAGATTCGCGAACCGGATCGTTAAGAAATGTGCTTCGGAACCCGAATCCAAGAGCACACGACACTCGTGCGGCCTGCCGTCGCGATCCAGCAAATGCACCACTGCAGTTAGTAACAGCGCGGGTGCTTGCGAGTGATGGAGCTCTACATGTGCATTCTGCACCGCCGACGCCGTTCGAACGCAACAATTCGTGATGCCCGCCGCTGCACCTTCTGCAACGGCCTCTCTCACATGTAACAACTCATGATGCCTGCCGTTGCACTTACTGCAGCAGTCATTCTTAATACATGTGTATACGCGGTGACCAGCTTGTAAACAATTACAACACAAATTGGCGTTAACCACGATTCTTCTGCGCTCCTCGGGCTCGGCTTTCAGTAGCCGCTCACACTCCGATGTGTTATGCCTCTCGCGACATACGCCACACGAGACAGTCGCGCTTGTGGAATACGCTTGAACTTGTCCTCGGTCGGAAATTCGCGGCCAATTTCGCGGAGAATTAAACCGCGGCTCGTTACGCATCAAATTCCTTGAGCGAAAATTTCTCTCGGGTCCTAACGGTGCGTTCCTTCTGCTATTGTTAATTCTTTTAGAATGTTCTCTGCCGGCTGGGAGTTTACTAGCGCATTACCCCGATCGCGCAAAAAATCACAAATTCGTCTACCGTCGGTAAAGCATCTCGGGAATACCGTTGTTCCCATTGAAGCCGTGTTGCTGGATCCACTCGCGAAAGATGTGCGGCAATAGCAAATTGATCGACAAACACTTTTTTGTCGCTACTAAAGCCCTATAATTTTGCGCTTAGCGCATCGGACGCGGTAATTAAAGACGAGGGAAATTCACTGTCAATAGGGGGACCCTCTAAAATAGGCGTACGTGCTTATTATTAATATTAACGGATTGTCATAGCACTCGACTAAGGTCTTCCACGCAATCGGATAATTATCCGCAGTAATTTCCAAAACTCTTATTTTCTCCGCGGCCGGTCCCGATAAACATGATTTCAAATATGCAAATGTTTGTATATCGCGAATCGCGGTATTATCTCCTATCACCGATTGAAACGAGTCCGCGAAACTAGGCCATTCCTCATGCTTCCCGTCAAAACGAGGTAATTGTACCGCCGGTCTACTGTAAATGCTATCTACGGACGGATTGCTAACCGTAGTGCTAACTGGAGACAATAGATTCGTAGTAGGCGCATTTGTGTCTAAAGTGGCTACCGATTCAGCTCTATTAATGATCAATTCCGCCTCCGCCCTGGCGTCGATGACTGACTCGACATGATTGTGAATTTCGTCAACCAGCGTTCCCATCGTTTCACCGGAAGTCTTTTCTATCAACTCCTCTAATATTGGCCCACATTCGTATCACTTTAAAAATTCTAAGCTTTAATTTCATATATATCGCGCGGGTTGGTATGATCTATCTCGTTCACCGCCTTTTAAAATTGCGCGAATTCTTTCTTACAATACTCGAATCTACGTATAACGCGCTCAACATCACCACGTGCACTACTCGAAAGAGGCACTTTCACGACAAAAGGCAAAATTAAGAAGAGAAAAGAGGGGGAAAAATACAACTTCGAAGAATGATCAAGCAACAGAATTTACAAACTCACGTGAATCCTCTGAATAAGGCGTCCCGTGCAGCGTACTCACGCACCGGAACAATAAGAAGCTTCTCGGCTTGTAGCGATGATGCAATACCTCCTTTGTTGCTCGATCGGAAGTCTTCCGTTGCCTCTTTCTCCTCCGTTGAAGGAAGACGTATGCACAATAGACGCCGGACGAAGAGTGGGGAGGAAGCTCCCTCGATTCGGCTCGAAGGACCAAATGTTGATGCGACTGATGCCTTAATCGGTACTCCAGTGGATAGTAGTGAATCGAAAAATGCCCTTACGAGTGATATCGAGATTCCTTATTAATGGGAAGGAGGATAGGAAAATAAAGAACACAATAACAACTTTATTTGAGCCCAATCAGTACTAAAAAGTACGCTTTATTTGGCTCGTCAGGGAAAAGCCTTTCGGTATAAAAACCCTGGTTGAAAACGATGAAGAAGAATCCCAAATCCGGATAATTCTGGCCAAGTGCAGGACCGCCTTTGTCCCTTGTCGCTGGCCGAACTTAGATGATATGGTATTACGCAATACAAAGAATTCTCCTTGAAGTAGTTCTCGCAAGTCCCAGCTAGATGAATCTCGAGCGATGAATCCAGAGTGACAACCGGCGCAAAAACGCGCTGGCTTTTATACCAAAAGGCGATGCAATGCTGCACCAATCACCGAAAAGTCCGAGCATAACGCGGCTGTCGATACATATGATTGGCGTGATAAATGTAGTGGGAGAACGCGAGCTAGAATAAAGAAAGAGCCCTTGCAGGCATCTTAGCGCTACCGTGGTTACCACTAAAAACAACGATATTGCTTTATCGCACGCGTCTAACGCTTTGGCAGGGCCATACGCGCCTAGGTGCTTCGCCCTACTCACTCGTTGCGTGGGATACGCAACATAGGTATTCCTAAAGAAAAAAAGAAAGAAGCAATCACATAAACTTTAATTTCTCAAAGACTAACTTATTTTAAAATGTTTTAAAATAGCCATTTTAAAGCTCTTTTAATGCCCAACAACATGATGTTAAGCAGATGTAAAAAAAATACAAAGGGTGTCTAAAAAAAAGAAGTACATTGTGCACAAGAACTTTAATAACTCGAAAACTAACAAATTCTAAAATTTTATAACATACTCATTTGAAATGTCTTTTAATGCTCTAAAACATAACTTAAACTTAATTATTTAAAATATATAGGGTTTTTAAGGTATGCTATTTTCTTTTTTTTGCATATTTCCTTAATCTCTGGGCGGAACCAAGGAGTTTTGATCATTTAGCCCGGTTTTTTACAGTTCGTGTTCCCAGGGCTTCATATGCAGCTTCTAAAATGTTGGTCTTAGTTTCTTCCAGGCTATGTTTATGTTATCTTCTTCTTTTATTGGGTTTTTTCGATTTTTCTTTCAACCTGTTCTCGTATAGTTGTTTGGTTGATAAGTTCCATAGTGACTCGATGTTTATTTTCAATTCTTGAGTTGCTCGTGCAAGATTTCTTTGGGGTTTAAACTTCATTCTTATCTTTGCTAATAGCAGGCTATGATCGCTTCCTACATTCGCGGAGTTTAACGTCCTGATATCTAATATTTGGTTTGGTTGGACGTATCTGTTGGTAACAATGTAATCAATTGTAGACCTGAAGCCTCTGGTGTTGCTGTATGTAAATTTATAGTGTTCCTTATGATTGTAAAATGTATTATTAATCCTTAGCTCGTTAAATGTGCATAGCTGTGTCATTCGTTCTCCATTGTCATTTTACACGTTTTCGTTGAACCTTTGTTTTATTCCAGGTATTATTTCATTTCCGATGCGGGCGTTAAAATCTCCAAGGATTATCATTTGTTGGTTACTTGGTAATGATCCGACTAAATTTTGTAGTTGGTCGTAGAAGGCTTCTCTTTCTTCTTTCGGTTTATTATCTTTGGGTGCATAGATTGACACTATATTTAATTTTTGGTCTTCCGCTTTCATTTTTACAACCAAGATACGCGAAGATACGTAGCTGCTTTCTTTTATGTTATTTTGGTATTTCTTCGACACTGCGATGGCTACCCCTTCTTCTGCCCTGATTTGTTTTTCGACTCCACTATAGACCACTAGGTAGTCGTCGTACTGTATTTGCCCTTTGCCTTTCTTTTTGGTTTCTTGTAAGGCGCAAATATCGATGTTATTGTCCTTCAGTTCTTTCAGGGTTTCTTGATCTTTATTATTGAATGATTTTATGTTCCAGGTAGCCAGACGCATTATGTGTTTTTTTTTCCAAATCTTTGTCCTTTTTCTTGCTTGGGTCGTCATCTTTGAATCCGTCCTGTTCCGAGACAAAAACTCTTCTCTATGAGCAAATTTCTTTTTTTTACGTTGGGTAGGGAGCTAGCCTGATCCAACAACCTTCCTCCTTTTCCCGAGCTTATGACCGGCAACATGATCGCTGATTTCGATGCTCCCATCGATCATGCAGGCGGAGTTGTATTTAAAACGTATAGGTTTTATAAAAAAAAAAGAAACAAGCGGTACACATAAACTTTAATTTCTCAAAGACTAACTTATTTCAAAATGTTTTTAAAATAGCCATTTTAAAGCTCTATTAATGCCCAATAACATGATTTTAAGCAAAAGAATAAAATATACATAGGATGTCAAAAAAAAAAAGAAGAACTTTGCACTCAAAAACTAAAATAACTCGAAAACTAACAAATTCTAAAATGTTATAACATAATCATTTTAAAGCTCTTTTAATGCTCTAAAACTTAATTTAAAACTTAATTATTTAAAATATATAGGATTTTAAAAAATAAAGAAGAAATTTTTAAACAAAAACTTCTACTACTAGAAAACAAGCAAATTTTAAAATGTTTTGATACTTTCATATAAAAGATCTTTAAATGCTCTAAAATCGTATGCTAAACTTAATTTTTAAAACGTATAGGCTTTCCTAAAAAAAAAAAAAAGAAGCTGACACATAAACTTTAATTTCTCAAAGACTAACCATTTTTAAAATGTTTTAAAATAGATATTTGAAAGCTCTTTTAATGCCCAACAACATAATGTTAAGCAAAAGTATTTAAAATTCATAGAGTGTCTAAAAAGAAATTAGGAACCTGTACACAAAATTTAAATTACTCGAAAATTAGCAAATTTTAATAATATAGTATGTTTATTTTTAGGCTCTCTTAATACTCTAAAACCTAATTAAAAAATTAAGTATATAAAATATATAATGTTTTAAAAAATAAAGATTGAATCTGTAAACAAAAACTTCTACTACTCGAAAACAAGCAATTTTTAAAATGTTTTAATATTGTCATTATAAGCCCTATAAAAGCTCTAAAATTGTATGATAAGCTTAAGTTTTTAAAACTTATAGGTTTTCCTAAAGAAAAAGAGAAACAAGCTTACACATAAACTTTAATTTCACAAAGACTAACTTATTTTAAAATGTTTTAAAACAGTTATTTTAAAATTCTTTTAATGCCCAACAACATGATGTTAAGCAAAACTATTAAAAATACATAGGGTGTCTAAAAAAGAAGAAGGATCCTGTACACAAAATTTAAATTACTCGAAAACAAGCAAATTTTACAACAGTTTTATATGTTTATTTATAAGCTCTTTTAATACTCTAGAACCTAATTTAAAACTTAAGTATTAAAAATATATAAGGTTTTAAAAAATAAAGAAGGTATCTGTAAACAAAAACTTCTACTACTAGAAAACAAGATATTTTTAAAATGTTTTAATAATGTCATTTTAAAGATCTTTAAATGCTCTAAAATCGAATGCTAAACTTAAGTTTTTAAAACTTATTGGTTTTCCTAGAAAAGAAAAAAGAAAGAAGTTTACACATAAACTTTAATTTCTCAAAGACTAACTTATTTTAAAATGTTTTAAAATAGCCATTTTAAAGCTCTTTTAATGCCCAACAACATGATGTTAAGCAAGAATATTTAAAATACATACAGTGTCTAAAAAAAAGAAGTACTTTGTACACATAAACTTTAATAACTCAAAAACTAACAAATTCTA
This sequence comes from Polistes metricus, assembly GCA_010416925.1. NCBI lineage: Eukaryota > Metazoa > Arthropoda > Insecta > Hymenoptera > Vespidae > Polistes > Polistes metricus. The sequence continues at coordinate 362,823 of QUOH01000057.1, forward strand.
AAATGTTATAACATAATCATTTTAATTCTTTTTTAATGCTTTACAACCTAATTTAAAACTTAATTATTTAAAATATATAGGGTTTTAAAAAATAAAGAAGGAATCTGTAAATAAAAACTTCTACTACTAGAAAACAAGCAAATTTTAAAATGTTTTAATACTGCAATTTTAAAGATCTTACAATGCTCTAAAATCGTATGCTTCACTTAACTTTTGAAACGTATAGGGTTTCCCAAAAAAAATAAAAGAAAGAAACTTACACATAAACTTTAATTTCTCAAAGACTAACTTATTTTAAAATGTTTTAATATATCCATTTTAAAGCTCTTTTAATGCCCAACAACATGATGTTAAGCAAAAGTATGTAAAATACATAGGGTGTCTAAAAAAAAAAAGTACTTTGTACACATGAACTTTAATAACTCAAAAACTAACAAATTCTAAAATGTTATAACATAATCATTTTAATTCTTTTTTAATGCTTTACAACCTGATTTAGAACTTAAGTATTTAAAATATATAGGTTTTTAAAAAATAAAGAACGAATCTGTAAATAAAAACTTTAACTACTCGAAAACAAGCAATTTTTAAATTTTTTTAATATTGTCATTTTGAAGCCCTATTAAAGCTCTAAAATCGTATGCTAAACTTAAGTTTTTAAAACTTATAGGTTTTGCTAGAAAAAAAAAAAGAAAGAAGCTGACACATAAACTTTAATTTCTCAAAGACTAACCATTTTTAAAATGTTTTAAAATAGATATTTGAAAGCTCTTTTATTGCCCAACAACATAATGTTAAGCAAAAGTATTTAAAATTCATAGAGTGTCTAAAAAGAAATTAGGAACCTGTACACAAAATTTAAATTACTCGAAAATTAGCAAATTTTAATAATATACTATGTTTATTTTTAAGCTCTCTTAATACTCTAGAACCTAATTAAAAAATTAAGTATATAAAATATATAATGTTTTGAAAAATAAAGATTGAATCTGTAAACAAAAACTTTTACTACTCGAAAACAAGCAATTTTTAAAATGTTTTAATATTGTCATTATAAGCCCTATAAAAGCTCTAAAATTGTATGATAAGCTTAAGTTTTTAAAACTTATAGGTTTTCCTAAAGAAAAAGAGAAACAAGCTTACACATAAACTTTACTTTCACAAAGACTAACTTATTTTAAAATGTTTTAAAACAGTTATTTTAAAATTCTTTTAATGCCCAACACATGATGTTAAGCAAAACTATTAAAAATACATAGGGTGTCTAAAAAAAAGAAGGATCCTGTACACAAAATTTAAATTACTCGAAAACAAGCAAATTTTACAACAGTTTTATATGTTTATTTATAAGCTCTTTTAATACTCTAGAACCTAATTTAAAACTTAAGTATTAAAATATATAAGGTTTTAAAAAATAAAGAAGGTATCTGTAAACAAAAACTTCTACTACTAGAAAACAAGAATTTTAAAATGTTTTAATAATGTCATTTTGAAGATCTTTAAATGCTCTAAAATCGAATGCTAAACTTAAGTTTTTAAAACTTATGGTTTTCCTAGAAAAGAAAAAAGAAAGAAGCTTACACATAAACTTTAATTTCTCAAAGACTAACTTATTTTAAAATGTTTTAAAATATCCATTTTAAAGCTCTTTTAATGCCCAACAACATGATGTTAAGCAAAAGTATGTAAGATACATAGGGTGTCTAAAAAAAAGGAAGTACTTTGTACACTAAAACTTTAAAATTTGAAAACTAACAAATTCTAAAATGTTATAACATAATCATTTTAAAGCTCTTTTAATGCTCTAAAACCTAATTTAAAACTTAATTATTTAAAATATATAGGATTTTAAAAATAAAGAAGAATTTTTAAACAAAAACTTCTACTACTAGAAACAAGCAAATTTTAAAATGTTTTGATACTTTCATTTAAAAGATCTTTAAATGCTCTAAAATCGTATGCTAAACTTAATTTTTAAAACGTATAGGCTTTCCTAAAAAAAAAAAGAAAGAAGCTGACACATAAACTTTAATTTCTCAAAGACTAACCATTTTTAAAATGTTTTAAATAGATATTTAAAGCTCTTTTAATGCCCAACAACATGATGTTAAGCAAAAGTATTTAAAATTTATAGAGTGTCTAAAAAGAAATTAGGAACCTGTACACAAAATTTAAATTACTCGAAAACAAGCAAATTTTTAATAATATAGATGTTTATTTTTAAGCTCTTTAATACTCTAGAACCTAATTAAAAAATTAAGTATATAAAATATATAATGTTTTAAAAATAAAGATTGAATCTGTAAACAAAAACTTTTACTACTCGAAAACAAGCAATTTTTAAAATGTTTTAATATTGTCATTATAAGACCTATAAAAGCTCTAAGATTGTATGATAAGCTTAAGTTTTAAAACTTATAGGTTTTCCTAAAGAAAAAGAGAAACAAGCTTACACATAAACTTTAATTTCACAAAGACTAACTTATTTTAAAATGTTTTAAAACAGTTATTTTAAAATTCTTTTAATGCCCAACAACATGATGTTAAGCAAAACTATTAAAAATACATAGGGTGTCTAAAAAAGAAGAAGGATCCTGTACACAAAATTTAAATTACTCGAAAACAAGCAAATTTTACAACAGTTTTATATGTTTATTTTAAGCTCTTTTAATACTCTAGAACCTAATTTAAAACTTAAGTATTAAAAATATAAGGTTTTAAAAAATAAAGAAGGTATCTGTAAACAAAAACTTCTACTCCTAGAAAACAAATATTTTAAAATGTTTTAATAATGTCATTTTAAAGATCTTTAAATGCTCTAAAATCGAATGCTAAACTTAAGTTTTTAAAACTTATTGGTTTTCCTAGAAAAGAAAAAAGAAAGAAGTTTACACATAAACTTTAATTTCTCAAAGACTAACTTATTTTAAAATGTTTTAAAATAGCCATTTTAAAGCTCTTTTAATGCCCAACAACATGATGTTAAGCAAGAATATTTAAAATACATACAGTGTCTAAAAAAAAGAAGTACTTTGTACACATAAACTTTAATAACTCAAAAACTAACAAATTCTAAAATGTTATAACATAATCATTTTAATTCTTTTTTAATGCTTTACAACCTGATTTAGAACTTAAGTATTTAAAATATATAGGTTTTTAAAAAATAAAGAACGAATCTGTAAATAAAAACTTTAACTACTCGAAAACAAGCAATTTTAAAGTTTTTTTAATATTGTCATTTTAGAGCCCTATAAAAGCTCTAAAATCGTATGCTAAGCTTAAGTTTTTAAAACTTATAGGTATTCCTAAAAAAAAAAGAAAGAAGCAATCACATAAACTTTAATTTCTCAAAGTCTTACTTATTTCAAAATGTTTTAAAATAGACATTTTAAAGGTTTTTTAGTCCCAAACAACATGAATTTAAGCAAAAGTATTTAAAATACATATGGTGTCTAAAAAAAAGAAGTACTTTCTACACATATTCTTTAATAACTCGAAAACTGACAAATTCTAAAATGTAATAACATAATCATTTTAAAGCTCTTTTAATGCTCTAAAACCTAATTTAAAACTTAATTATTTAAAATTTATAGGGTTTTAAAAAATAAAGAAGGAATCTGTAAACAAAAACTTCTACTACTAGAAAACAAGCAATTTTTAAAATGTTTTAATATTGTCATTTTAAAGCCCTATAAAAGCTCTAAAATTGTATGATAAGCTTAAGTTTTTAAAACTTATAGGTTTTCCTAAATAAAAAGAGAAAAAAGCTTACACATAAACTTTAATTTCACAAAGACTAACTTATTTTAAAATGTTTTAAAATAGCAATTTTAAAAATCTTTTAATGCCCAAAGACATGATGTTAAGCAAAAGTATTAAAAATACAAAGGGTGTCTAAAAAAGAAGAATTAACCTGTACACAAAATTTAAATTACTCGAAAACAAGCATATTTTAAAACAATTTTATATGTTTATTTCTAAGCTTATTTAATACTCTAGAACCTAATTTAAAACTTAAGTATTAAAAATATATAGGGTTTTAAAAAATATAGAAGGTATCTGTAAACAAAAACTTCTACTACTAGAAAACAAGCAATTTTTAAAATGTTTTAATACTGTCATTTTAAAGTTCTTTAAATGCTCTAAAATCGTATGCGAAACTTAATTTCTAAAATGTATTTGCTTTCTTAAAGAAAAAAAAAAAAAGAAGCTTACACATAAATTTTAATTTCTTAAAGACTAACTTATTTTAAAATGTTTTAAAATAGCAATTTTAAAATTCTTTTAATGCCCAAAGACATGATGTTAAGCAAAAGCATTAAAAATACATAGGGTGTCTAAAAAAGAAGAAGGTTCCTGTACACAAAATTTTTATTACTCGAAAACAAGCAATTTTTAAAACAATTTTATATGTTTATTTTTAGACTCCTTTAATACTCTAGAACCTAATTTAAAACTTAAGTATTAAAAATATATAGGGTTTTAAAAAATAAGGAATGTATTTGTAAACAAAAACTTCTACTACTAGAAAACAAGCAAATTTTAAAATGTTTTAATACTGCAATTTTAAAGATCTTACAATGCTCTAAAATCGTATGCTTCACTTAACTTTTGAAACGTATAGGGTTTCCCAAAAAAAATAAAAGAAAGAAGCTTACACATAAATTTTAATTTCTTAAAGACTAACTTATTTTAAAATGTTTTAAAATAGCAATTTTAAAATTCTTTTAATGCCCAAAGACATGATGTTAAGCAAAAGTATTAAAAATACATAGGGTGTCTAAAAAAGAAGAAGGATCCTGTACAAAAATTTAAATTACTCGAAAACAAGCAAATTTTAAAACAATTTTATATGTTCATTTTTAAGCTCTTTTAATACTCTAGAACCTAATTTAAAACTTAAGTATTAAAAATATATAGGGTTTTAAAAAATATAGAAGGTATCTGTAAACAAAAACTTCTACTACTAGAAAACAAGCAATTTTTAAAATGTTTTAATATTGTCATTTTAAAGCCCTATAAAAGCTCTAAAATTGTATGATAAGCTTAAGTTTTTAAAACTTATAGGTTTTCCTAAATAAAAAGAGAAAAAAGCTTACACATAAACTTTAATTTCACAAAGACTAACTTATTTTAAAATGTTTTAAAATAGCAATTTTAAAAATCTTTTAATGCCCAAAGACATGATGTTAAGCAAAAGTATTAAAAATACAAAGGGTGTCTAAAAAAGAAGAATTAACCTGTACACAAAATTTAAATTACTCGAAAACAAGCAAATTTTAAAACAATTTTATATGTTTATTTTTAAGCTCTTTTAATACTCTAGAACCTAATTTAAAACTTAAGAATTAAAAATATATAGGGTTTTAAAAAATAAAAAGGAATTTTTAAACAAAAACTTCTACTACTAGAAAACAAGCAAATTTTAAAATGTTTTAATACTGTCATTTTGAAGATCTTACAATGCTCTAAAATCGTATGCTAAACTAAATTTTTAAAACGTATAGGCTTTCCTAAAAAAAAAAAGATAGAAGCTGACACATAAACTTTAATTTCTCAAAGACTAACTTATTTTAAAATGTTTAAAAATAGCCATTTTAAAGCTCTTTTAAAGCCTAACAACATGATGTTAAGCAGATGTAATGAAAATACATAGGGTGTTTAAAAAAAAGAAGTACATTGTGCACAAGAACTTTAATAACTCGAAAACTAACAAATTCTAAAATGTTATAACCTACTCTTCTTAAAGCTCTTTCAATGCTCTAAAACCTAATTTAAAACTGAATTATTTAAAGTATATTTGGTTTTAAAAAAAAAAGAAGGAATCTGTAAACAAAAACTTCTACTACTATAAAACAAGCAAATTTTAAAATGTTTTAATACTGTCATTTTAAAAATCTTACAATGCTCTAAAATCGTATGCTAAACTTAATTTTTAAAACGTATAGGGTTTTCTCAAAAAAATAAAAGAAAAAAACTTACACATAAACTTTAATTTCTCAAAGACTAACTTATTTTAAAATGTTTTAATATATACATTTTAAAGCTCTTTTAAAACCCAACAACATGATGTTATGAAGATGTAATAAAAATACATAGGGTGTTAAAAAAAAGAAGTACATTGTGCACAAGAACTTTAATTACTCGAAAACTAACAAATTCTAAAATTTTATAACATACTTATTTGAAATGTCTTTTAATGCTCTAAAACCTAACTTAAAACTTAATTATTTAAAATATATAGGTTTTTAAAAAATAAAGAAGGAATCTGTAAATAAAAACTTCTACTACTAGAAAACAAGCAAATTTTAAAATGTTTTAATACTGCAATTTTAAAGATCTTACAATGCTCTAAAATCGTATGCTTCACTTAACTTTTGAAACGTATAGGGTTTCCCAAAAAAAATAAAAGAAAGAAACTTACACATAAACTTTAATTTCTCAAAGACTAACTTATTTTAAAATGTTTTAATATATCCATTTAAAGCTCTTTTAATGCCCAACAACATGATGTTAAGCAAAAGTATGTAAGATACATAGGGTGTCTAAAAAAAAGTAGTACTTTGTACACTAAAATTTTAAAAACTCGAAAACTAACAAATTCTAAAATGTTATAACCTACTCATTTTAAAGCTCTTTCAATGCTCTAAAACCTAATTTAAAACTGAATTATTTAAAATATATTTGGTTTTAAAAAATAAAGAAGGAATCTGTAAACAAAAACTTCTACTACTATAAAACAAGCAAATTTTAAAATGTTTTAATACTGTCATATTAAAGATCTTACAATGCTCTAAAATCGTATGCTAAACTTAATTTTTAAAACGTATAGGGTTTTCTTAAAAAAATAAAAGAAAGAAACTTATACATAAACTTTAATTTCTCAAAGACTAACTTATTTTAAAATGTTTTAAAATAGCTATTTTAAAATTCTTTTAATGCCCAAAGACATGATTTTAAGCAAAAGTATGTAAAATACATAGGGGGTCTAAAAAAAAAGAAGGAACCTGTACACAAAATTTAAATTACTTGAAAACTAGCAAATTTTAAAATAAATTAATATATTTATTTTTAAGCTCTTTTAATACTCTAGAACCTAATTTAAAACTTAAGTATTTAAAATATCTAGGGTTTTAAAAAATAAAGAAGGAATCTGTAAACAAAAACTTCTACTACTAGAAAGCAGGCAATTTTTAAAATGTTATAATTCTGTCATTTTTAAGCCCTATAAAAGCTCTAAAATCGTATGCTAAACTTAAGTTTTTAAAACTTATAGGTTTTGCTAGAAAAAAAAAAAGAAAGAAGCTGACACATAAACTTTAATTTCTCAAAGACTAACTTATTTTAAAATTTTTTAAAATAGCCATTTTAAAGCTCTTTTAATGCCCAAAAACATGATGTAAAGCAAAAGTATGTAAGATACATAGGGTGTATAAAAAAAAGAAGTAATTTGTACACTAAAACTTTAAAAACTCGAAAACTAACAAATTCTAAAATGTTATAACCTAATCATTTTAAAGCTCTTTCAATGCTCTAAAAGCTAATTTAAAACTTAATTAATTCAAATATAAAGAGTTTTAAAAAATAAAGAAGGAATCTGTAAACAAAAACTTCTACTACTAGAAAGCAGGCCATTTTTAAAATGTTTTAATACTGTTATTTTAAAGTTGTTTAAATGCTCTTAAAACGTATGCAAAACTTAATTTTTAAAACGTATAGGCTTTCTTAAAGAAAAAAAAAGAAAGAAGCTTACACATAAATTTTAATTTCTTAAAGACTAACTTATTTTAAAATGTTTTAAAATAGCAATTTTAAAATTCTTTTAATGCCCAAAGACATGATGTTAAGCAAAAGTATTAAAAATACATAGGGAGTCTAAAAAAGAAGAAGGATCCTGTACAAAAATTTAAATTACTCGAAAACAAGCAAATTTTAAAACAATTTTATATGTTCATTTTTAAGCTCTTTTAATACTCTAGAACCTAATTTAAAACTTAAGTATTAAAAATATATAGGGTTTTAAAAAATAAAGAAGGTATCTGTAAACAAAAACTTCTACTACTAGAAAACAAGCAATTTTTAAAATGTTTTAATAATGTCATTTTAAAGATCTTTAAATGCTCTAAAATCGAATGCTAAACTTAAGTTTTTAAAACTTATAGGTTTCCCTAGAAAAGAAAAAAGAAAGAAGTTTACACATAAACTTTAATTTCTCAAAGACTAACTTATTTTAAAATGTTTTAAAATAGTTATTTTAAAGCTCTTATAATGTTTAACAACATGATGTTAAGCAAAAATATATATAATACATATAGTGTCTAAAAAAAAGAAGTACTTTGTACACATAAACTTTAATAACTCAAAAACTAACAAATTCTAAAATGTTATAACATGATCATTTTAATTCTCTTTTAATGCTTTAAAACCTGATTTAAAACTTAAGTATTAAAAATATATAGGTTTTTAAAAAATAAAGAACGAATCTGTAAATAAAAACTTTAACTACTCGAAAACAAGCAATTTTTAAATTTTTTTAATATTGTCATTTTGAAGCCCTATTAAAGCTCTAAAATCGTATGCTAAACTTAAGATTTTAAAACTTATAGGTATTCCTAAAGAAAAAAGGAAAGAAGCAATCACATAAACTTTAATTTCTCAAAGAATAACCTATTTTAAAATGTTTTAAAAAAGACATTTTAAAGCTTTTTTAGTCCCAAACAACATGAATTTAAGCAAAAGTATTTAAAATACATATAGTGTCTAAAAAAAAGAAGTACTTTGTACACATAAACTTTAATAACTCGAAAACTAACAAATTCTAAAATGTTATAACATAATCATTGTAAAGCTCTTTCAATGCCATAAAACCTAATTTAAAACTTAATTAATTCAAATATAAAGAGTTTTAAAAAATAAAGAAGGAATCTGTAAACAAAAACTTCTACTACTAGAAAGCAGGCAATTTTTAAAATGTTTTAATACTATCATTTTAAAGTTCTTTAAATGCTCTAAAATCGTATGCTAAACTTAATTTTTAAAACGTATAGGCTTTCTTAAAGAAAAAACAAGAAAGAAGCTTACACATAAATTTTAATTTCTTAAAGTCTAACTTATTTTAAAATGTTTTAAAATAGCAATTTTAAAATTCTTTTAATGTCCAAAGAAATGATGTTAAGCAAAAGTATTAAAAATACATAGGG
>QUOH01000057.1:372083-416342 GCA_010416925.1 Polistes metricus
TGTACACATAACTATAATTACTCAAAAACAAACAAATTTAAAATGTTTAAATATGGTAATTTTAAAATCAAATACAATTTTAAATATTTAGTGTTTATATAAAAAAAAAGAAGGAATCTGTAAACAAAAACTTCTACTACTAGAAAACAAGCAATTTTTAAAATGTTTCAATAATGTCATTTTAAAGATCTTTAAATGCTCTAAAATCGAATGCTAAACTTAAGTTTTTAAAATTTATAGAGTTTTAAAAAAAAGAAGGTATCTGTACAAAAAACTATAATTACTCGAAAAAAAAAAAATATTAAAATGATAAAATATGGTAATTTTAAAGCTCTTTTAAATCTTTACAAATTGACTTAAAACTTAAGTATTTAAAATATATAGGGTTTTAAAAAAAAAAGAAGTAATCTGTACACAAAAACTATAATTACTCAAAAACAAACAAATTTTAAAATGTTTAAATATGGTAATTTTAAAGCTAGTTTAATGCTCTACAATACAATTTAAAAATAAAGTATTTAATATATATAGTGTTTTAAAAAATAAAGAAGGAATCTGTAAACAAAAACTTCTACTACTAGAAAACAAGCAATTTTTAAAATGTTTTAATAATGTCATTTTAAAGATCTTTAAATGCTCTAAAATCGAATGCTAAACTTAAGTTTTTAAAACTTATAGGTTTTCCTAGAAAAGAAAAAAGAAAGAAGTTTACACATAAACTTTAATTTCTCCAAGACTAACTTATTTTAAAATGTTTTAAAATAGTTATTTGAAAGCTCTTATAATGTTTAACAACATGATGTTAAGCAAAATATATATTGTCGGGTTATCCAAATAAATTGAAATACGCAGTATCGTTGAAAAAGATATTTATTTAACATAACTGAGAAATATATATAATATTGCAACTCAATGCGTGGCTACCTCCTATACCGCGTCGCGCTAACTCTGCTCTATCGAACCATCTGCCAACTTACAAAAAACTAAGTGGTTTGGTATCACTGTATCGGAGACGCCTGAGATACCAAGATAGGCAACTCGCTTTATTTTTCCAACACTCCCCCTTATCTAGGCGTCGTAGATTCCCTCAACATAAACTTAATAGTTTCACACAGGTATTATGCTTGTTACTCGCTAAGGCTTTGGTTAATATATCGGCGGTCATCTTCTCCGTACTTAAATAGTTCACAATAATATCACCCCGCTCTTGCGCTTCGCGTGAAAAATGATACCTTATATCTATATGTTTGCTACGGCCATGGTAAACGATATTCTTACATAGTTCTATGGCACTTTGGTTATCACAATAAACTTTGGTTGGTTGCTTTAACAAATCATAGGCCTTCATATGTCTTAATAAGTTTCTAACGTATATAATCTCCTTTGTAACTTCTAAAAGGCTCATATATTCAGCTTCCATAGTGGAAAGGGCAACTGACTTCTGCTTCTTACTGTTCCAGCTAACTGGACCCCCTGCAATGTGTACACTGTACCCTGAACACGATAGTCTATCACTAGTATCTCCTGCCCAATCTGCGTCTACATACCCTAATAAACCGATTTCGTCTTTGGTATAAGTTATCCCATAGTCTGCAGTTCCCTTTAAATATCGTAAAACTCTTTTCGCCATTTTCCAATGGATTGTTTTCGGATTTGAGCAGAAACGACTTAATAAACTAGCTGCGAACGCTATGTCAGGTCTAGTTGCATTCGCGAGATAAATCAAGCAACCCACTAATTCTCTATATGGTTCATCAATTCTGTTTTCATCTTCATTTCTTAATTGTAACATCAAATCATTTATATTTATGCTCGTCTCTAACGGTGTACTAACTGGATTACATTCCGTTAGATTAAATTTCTCCAAAACATCTTGGATGTATTTCTTCTGCGTTATTTTAATCTTTCCAAGATCTTCATCTCTGTCTACGTGTATTCCTAAAATGTCCTCAACTTTTCCTAGATCTTTCATTTTAAACTTTTGTTTCAGCAAACTTTTGATTTCACCTATGCGCGATAAGTCTGCTGACGCTACTAATAAGTCGTCGACATAGATGACTATTATCGTATCATTATTTTCTCTCGAATCAACGTAAACGCAAGGATTCACTGCTGTGTTACTAAAACCTAACTGAATCAAATAATTGTTTAATTTACGGTACCATTCACGCCCTGCTTGTTTTAATCCATACAATGGTTTCATTAGTTTACAGACTTTGTCATCCTTGCCTGGTATTACAAAGTTCTCGGGTTGTTCCATATATATATCATCTGTAAGATCCCCCTGGACGTAAGCAGTAACAACGTCTAATTGATGTATGTACATATTTTTTATTACACTGATCCCTAACAGGCTACGTATGGTTTCAAGTCTAGCTACAGGTGCGAATACTTCGTCAAAATCTATTCCTTCGCATTGTTGATCGCCCCTCGCAACTAACCTTGCTTTAAATCTATCAATAGACCCGTCTTCATTTTTCTTTATTTTAAATACCCATTTACATTTCAATACCTTTTTTTTTTCGGTCTATTCACTAGTGTCCACGTGTTATTTTCTATTAAAGCGTCGTATTCCGATCTCATTGCCACTAGTCATTGTTCATCTTCTGAGCTGTTCAAGGCTTCTCTAACGGTTTGTGGTTCTTCTGGAATAGGTCTCGTCTGATAAAGCTTGCGTGGCCTTCCACGTTTTCCAATCCTCTCAATTCTTGGACGTCCCGGCGCTCGATAAAGATGAGGAGTTTCAATTTGATCTATGCTGGTTCCTTGAATATTTTTAGCTTCCTCTTCGTCACCTGATGACGTCTTCACCACGATTTCTTTTTCTTCAACAGCTATTGGCTCCAAAGGTACTTCGAATAGTTGTGGTTCGTCTCCACATATGCTCACATTTTGGTCTTCGATGAATCGAACGTCTCTACACTTGATGACTGTTCTAGTTCCTCGTTCCCATAGGCGATATGCTTTCGCCTCATCCGAATATCCTACCAATACGTATTCTTTGCCTTTGGCCTCGAACTTATTTCGACGTTTTCCTTTTTCTAGAGCTATTACTCTACTTCCAAATTTTCTCATAAATCCCACATATGGTTTCTCACCTGACCAATCTTCGTGTGGTGTGACTTCTTCATTTGCCCTTGTAGGACATCTGTTCCTGATATATGCTCCTGTCGAAATCGCTTCAGCCCACAAGGAAGTAGGTAACTGTGCTTGCATGAGCATACACCGTGCCATTTCAACGAGCGTACGATTTGCTCTTTCTGACACTCCATTTTGCTGAGGTGTGTATTGCACAGTGAGCTCTCTTCCTATACCTTGTGCTCTTAAATAATCATTGAATTCTTTCGAGCAATATTCCTTTCCATTGTCAGTTCTCAATTTCTTTATTCTATGACCTGTTTGATTTTCCACGTAGGCTTTGTATGCCTTGAATGCATCCAACACATCTGAGCGCTTGTTTAATGTCTTAATTTGGATGTAACGAGTCTTATCATCAATAAACGTTACAAAGTACTTCGCTCCCCCTAAAGATGTTGTGCTGAATGGGCCACAAATATCACTATGCACCAACCCTAGTACATTTTTCTCTCTTCGGGTTGATGTCTTGAAAGGCAGTTGATGAATTTTGCCCTTTTGGCAAACCTCGCACACTGGATTTGAACTATCCAAGTTATCATTCATACCTACCACTAATTGTTTATTTTTCATCTTACGTATATCATTGAAGTTTAGATGCCCGAGTCTCTGGTGCCATTTAATTAATCCGCTGCAATTTTCTTTTTGTATCATAGCGCTGTGTTTATCAGCTTCTTTGACTACGTACAAGCCATTTTCTTCCTTCGCAGTCATTGCTACAGATCCATCTTTACGTCTTATTTTTGCACCGTCATTGTAGAACGTCACCGTATACCCATTCTTGGTAATTTGAGATACTGATAGGAGATTGCTTTTGAAACTCGTGGCTAACATAACGTCCTTTAATTTTACTGGATTTTCTTCTTTCCCTATATTTACTTTAATTTCAATCGTTCCTCTTCCAGTCGAGTTCACGCTTTCTTCGGTGGCTGTATAAATCTTTGTGCGGTGGTCATCCAGGTTCACAAATTTATCTTTCTCGTTGCTTACATGTGTAGTTGCACCACTATCTAGATACCAAACGTTTGGTTTTCTAGAATCATTCTTAAGCACAGTTGCCGCCAAGGCATCATTTTGTTTTTGACTTGTGTTTGCATTTTTATATCGACAATCACTGGCCCGATGCCCATATTTCTTGCATATGTAGCAATTACCACTGAATCTAAACCTTCTTTCCTTATTCTTCACGCTCTCACCTTGTTTGTGTTTTGTGTAATTATTTTGTTTATTCTTAGTCACTAAAGCATTATCATAGCTTGTTTCTCCAGATACTGTGTAAACTTCCCCTCTCCGTGCTTCTTCTTCAATGAGCTTAACTTTCAAACTCTCTAGATCGGGTAATTCATCTCGTGACTCTATAGCGATAGTGAAGTTTTCGTATTCAGCTGGCATTGAACTTAATAACATTATCGACACAAGTTCATCTGGAATAAAAATTCCCACTTCTTCTAATTGCTCAACCTTACACTGAAATTCATTTACATACTGCGACATAGTTTGATCAGTGCCTTTTTTCATTCTGTATAATTTTTTATACAAAGCAGCTCTTCGCACGGGACCTCTGGATTCATGAACTTTCTTTAAATTTTCCCATGCCTCATTAGATGTCGCAGCTCTCTTTATATGATTAAGTTGGGTTTCTTCAACACTTAGCAATATTACGGCTAGCGCTTTTTCATCCTTTTTTGTCCATTCAGTTGCATTCTCCTTGGTTTTCGGTTCATTTCCACTCACGTAATGCCATAGTTCATTATATATTAATAAGCTTTTCAATTGAATTTTCCATGATTCGTAATTTTTCTCACCAAGCTTTTGTACTTGATTAAGATTTAATGTAGCCATTTTCACTTTTCTCGGCACTCGTCTTTCCACGCACTTATTTTTACTTATTACTTGTTATTTCTACTGCACGTGGTAAACTAACCTCAAATTTTATTTTAGCCGCGTTATGCTAATCAAATTCTTTTTCCTTTACCAAAATGATACTGGGCCCATAACCTGTCGGGTTATCCAATTAAATTGAAATACGCAGTATCGTTGAAAAAGATATTTATTTAACATAACTGAGAAATATATATAATATTGCAACTCAATGCGTGGCTACCTCCTATACCGCGTCGCGCTAACTCTGCTCTATCGCACCATCTGCCAACTTACAAAAAACTAAGTGGTTTGGTACCACTGTATCGGAGACGCCTGAGATACCAAGATAGGCAACTCGCTTTATTTTTCCAACATATATAATACATATAGTGTCTAAAAAAAGAAGTACTTTGTACACATAAACTTTAATAACTCAAAAACTAACAAATTCTAAAATGTTATAACATAATCATTTTAATTCTTTTAATGCTTTACAACCTGATTAAAAACTTAAGTATTTAAAATATATAGGTTTTTAAAAAATAAAAAACGAATCTGTAAATAAAAACTATAACTACTCGAAAGCAAGCAATTTTTAAATTTTTTAATATTGTCATTTTGAAGCCCTATAAAAGCTCTAAAATCGTATGCTAAACTAAAGTTTTTAAAACTTATAGGTTGTTGATGCGACCGATGCCTTAATCGGTACTCCAGTGGATAGTAGTGAATCGAAAAATGCTCTTACGAGTGATATCGAGATTCCTTATTAATGGGAAGGAGGATAAGAAAATAAAGAACACAATAACAACTTTATTTGAGCCCAATCAGTACTAAAAAGTACGCTTTATTTGGCTCGTCAGGGAAAAGCCTTTCGGCACAAAAACCCTGGTTGAAAACGATGAAGAAGAATCCACAAATCCGGATAATTCTGGCCAAGTGCAGGACCGCCTTTGTCCCTTGTCGCTGGCCGAACTTAGATGATATGGTATTACGCAATACAAAGAATTCTCCTTGAAGTAGTTCTCGCAAGTCCCAGCTAGATGAATCTCGAGCGATGAATCCAGAGTGACAACCGGCGCAAAAACGCGCTGGCTTTTATACCAAAAGGCGATGCAATGCTGCACCAATCACCGAAAAGTCCGAGCATAACGCGGCTGTCGATACATATGATTGGCGTGATAAATGTAGTGGGAGAACGCGAGCTAGAATAAAGAAAGAGCCCTTGCAGGCATCTTAGCGCTACCGTGGTTACCACTAAAAACAACGATATTGCTTTATCGCACGCGTCTAACGCTTTGGCAGGGCCGTACGCGCCTAGGTGCTTCGCCCTACTCACTCGTTGCGTGGGATACGCAACATACTCCCCCCCTTGAACGGGCACCGTTCAAAATTTAAAAACCAAAATGCGCACACTTAAATACAAATTATAAACCATATATACATACTGTTAACCGCATATTACAATACATATTCAGTAATTAACGCGACTGAAAAAAAAATTTTTTTTTTTTATAAATCGCTTGGTAAAGGAGAAAGACGTTTAATACCGCGCTTTACAAGACCGTTGGCAGTTTTTACGCTCGTCACGCGTGCTATACCGTCGGCTCCTTTATGTACTTCCGCGATACGTCCTAATGACCATTTGAGTGGAGGGGAATTATCTTCTCGCAAGATGACTAGTGTACCCGGACTTATTTTGTCTGCTGTGCCTCTGTGCCATTTTTTACGGACCGTCTGCTCGTTCAAATATTCCTTATTCCATCGGTTCCAAAAATGCTGTCTCATCTGCTGTACGTGTTGCCATTGGGACAGGCGCCCGGATGTTATATCCCTGTATTCGTCCTCTGGCAAACTCGTAAACGAATTTCCAATTAGAAAATGCCCAGGTGTAAGAGCGCGCAAATCATTCGGGTCATTAGACAGAGGCGTGATAGGACGCGAGTTAAGAATCGCCTCTATCTCGAGGACGTATGTTAATAATGCCTCGTAGGATAGCAATGTCTCGCCTATAATTCGAACTAGATGATATTTGAATGATTTTACGGCCGCCTCCCATAGACCTCCAAAATGGGGGGAACGGGGTGGGATGAAATGCCACTTGATTCCTTCATTTACCAAACTTCGCGAGACGCGCGCTTCTAGTTCGTTCGCCGCACCTACGAAATTAGTCGCGTTGTCGGAATATATGTCCGAACATTTTCCACGGCGTGCCATAAATCTACGCAAAGCTGCTAAAAATGCTTCAGTCGTTAGATCATTCACGAGTTCTAAATGAACGGCCTTGGTGCTAAAACAGACAAATACCGCCACATATATTTTCGCGCGACCACGGTTCCGGTGTTGCCTTTCCTTGATGAATAACGGACCGCAGAAATCTACGCCGGTGTGGATAAACGGACGATTCGGTAGAAGACGACTGGCAGGTAGATCACTCATAGGATATTGCGGCGTAGCGGGTTTTAAACGTCGACAAGTAATGCATTTATATATTACGCGCTTAACGCTACTTCGCCCATTTATTGGCCAAAACGATTCGCGAAGTGCGTTCAAAGTGGCTTGCGTACCACCGTGCCGTATTTGATGGTGCCTTTCGCGTATTATCGCGTTTGTAATTGTATGGTCTTTCGGCAATAATGCGGGATGTCTTTGCTCGTATGGCAAGTTGCTCCTTGCCAATCTACCTCCAACTCTTAATATTCCTAAATTGTCTACAAACGGGCTAAGTACGGAGAATGATGCGCAAACCTCTTTACCGGACTTGATTAATTTGATGATCTCGGGAAATGCTTCTTCCTGTATCAATCTAATCGCGATTATTTCCGCGCCTTTCAATTCGTCCACGGTTAACTCACCCATTATTCTTTTCTCTTTTAAATTGCGCGAGTTACGTGCGAATCTAACGCAATACGCGATAATGCGCTTTAATTTGACGAACGAGGAGTACCGTCTAAATAGTTCGAACGGAGTAGCTACCCTTGCGTGAGTTACAATCCTTTTCTTTTCCGGGATTTCGATTGGTTCTAATCTACTATGCGGCCAATTTGATTCCGGCTGGATAAGCCATACAGGACCGGACTTCCAGAGCTTACTTTCACGGAGTTCGGCAGGTGTAACGCCGCGAGAAATTAAATCCGCGGGGTTATGTTCGGACGATACATGACGCCACAGCTCGCGAGCTGTGCTCTCTTGAATTTCAGCTACGCGATGTGCTACGTAGGTTTTTAACGTGTGAGGCGGAGTGTTGAGCCAATGCAAAACTACCGTAGAGTCCGTCCAAAATATTGTACGGCAGAAATCATTTCTACGCAAAGCATTTTTAGTGGCCTTAAAGAGACGCGAAAGTATTAAGGCGCCGCAAAGTTCTAGTCGCGGAAGCGATTGCGTTTTAAGCGGCGCTACCTTGGATTTGGCGCAGACTAATCGTAAAGTGGGATTTTTTCCTAACGTTTTAACATAAATGCACGCGCCGTAAGCCCTTTCGCTCGCGTCACAAAAACCATGCATTTCCATTTCTTCTCCATCACCTGCTACGTTGCGCGCGAACCTTATCTCCTCGAGCGTGTGGAGATTTTGGCGGAACTCCTGCCATATTTTATATATATCGGCGGGGACATCTTCGTCCCATGTTGATTTTAATTGCCATAGCCGTTGCATCATCAATTTCGCGTTGATTACTACCGGTCCTAATAAACCTAGCGGGTCGAATAACTGAGAAATTTCGGATAATATAACACGCTTAGTAACCTTCGATGGATCAGCTGCTCGCTTTACCGTATAGCCTATGTTGTCTTCGGCCGCGTTCCAATTAACACCTAATGTTTTTATCGTTCCTGACGAATCTAAATTTATGATGTTATTATCTGCGGTATCTAAGTCCTTTAGAATCTCGGCGCAATTTGACGCCCATTGCCGCAAATGCATGCCTGCCCCTGCGGTTATACTTATTAACTCGTCGCGGACTTGCTTCGCTTCCCTAACCGTACGCGCTCCGGTTAACAAGTCGTCTACATAGAAATCTTCTTAAGCGCGATGGCAGCTCTCGGGAATCTGTTAAATTCGTCGCTCGCGAGTTGATGTAACGTACGAGTTGCTAAAAACGACGCGGAGGCAGTTCCATAGGTTACTGTATTTAATCTATATGTTTTCACGGGATCACTTTCCTGTCGACGCCACAGTATAGTTTGATATTTGCGATCGCGCGGATCAATTATTATCTGCCGATACATCTTCGCGATGTCCGCGGTAATAGCAATAGCATGTGATCTAAATCTTACTAAAAGTGCAAATAGATCCTCCTGTATGGTTGGGCCAACCATTAATACGTTATTCAAAGATTTCCCGTTGCTGGTTTTTGCCGACGCGTCGAACACTACTCGCAATTTGGTCGTAATACTAGTATGCTTTAATACAGCATGATGCGGTAAATAGAATCTATCTTCGTGGGGTCCCCCTTCTATCCTTGTCATATGCCCTAGTTCTTCATATTCGGATAAGAATTTAATATATTCATCTCTAATTTTCGGTTTGCGCGATAATGATCGCTCTAATGCGTGAAATCTTCGTAACGCGCTCGTATACGAATCTCCTAACTGATTTTCTTCCTTAAAGGGCAATCTCACTATATATCTGCCAGTATCATCCCGTCGCGTGTTGCTTCTGCAATGTGCTTCGCACTAATTTTCCTCGTGCGACCTAATACTACTCTCAGCTACTTCCTCAATTTTCCAGAATTTTTCCAATTGTGAGTTCAAATCTACCGTGGCCGTGTGGCAATTAACGCTCTGCGGAGTGCGCGTATTTCCTGTGCTCATAACGAGCCATCCTAGTACAGTTCCTTGTGCCATTAAATTTTCATTCAACCTAATGCTCTGACCTGCGCGCCATAGTGAAGCAAAAATCTTGACACCGAGAATCGCGTCGATATTCGCGGGCTCATAAAACTTGGGATCTGCCAATTGGATCCCTGCCGGTATAGTCAATTCTTCTTGCGGAATTCGTTGCGAAGGCAACCTATTCGTTACAGTGGGTAATAATAAGAATTGTAATTCTAACGCGTAATTTTTTGTTCGCGATTTCAACGTTGCTAATATTGCCTGTTTGACTCTAGTTTCCGTTTGGTTTACGCCAGAAATGGGTACATTCACGTCCCGTTTGGCTATTCGAAGAAGATTCGCGAACCGGATCGTTAAGAAATGTGCTTCGGAACCCGAATCCAGGAGCACACGACACTCGTGCGGCCTGCCGTCGCGATCCAGCAAATGCACCACTGCAGTTAGTAACAGCGCGGGTGCCTGCGAGTGATGGAGCTCTACATGTGCATTCTGCACCGCCGACGCCGTTCGAACGCAACAATTCGTGATGCCCGCCGCTGCACCTTCTGCAACGGCCTCTCTCACATGTAACAACTCATGATGCCTGCCGTTGCACTTACTGCAGCAGTCATTCTTAATACATGTGTATACGCGGTGACCAGCTTGTAAACAATTACAACACAAATTGGCGTTAACCACGATTCCTCTGCGCTCCTCGGGCTCGGCTCTCAGTAGCCGCTCACACTCCGATGTGTTATGCCTCTCGCGACATATGCCACACGAGACAGTCGCGCTTGTGGAATACGCTTGAACTTGTCCTCGGTCGGAAATTCGCGGCCAATTTCGCGGAGAATTAAACCGCGGCTCGTTACGCATCAAATTCCTTGAGCGAAAATTTCTCTCGGGTCCTAACGGTGCGTTCCTTCTGCTATTGTTAATTCTTTTAGAATGTTCTGCCGGCTGGGAGTTTACTAGCGCATTTCCCCGATCGCGCAAAAATATCACAAATTCGTCTACCGTCGGTAAAGCATCTCGGGAATACCGTTGTTCCCATTGAAGCCGTGTTGCTGGATCCACTCGCGAAAGATGTGCGGCAATAGCAAATTGATCGACAAACACTTTTTTAGTCGCTACTAAAGCCCTATAATTTGCGCTTAGCGCATCGGACGCGGCAATTAAAGACGAGGGAAATTCACTGTCAATAGGGGGACCCTCTAAAATAGCTCGTACGTGCTTATTTATTAATATTAACGGATTGTCATAGCACTCGACTAAGGTCTTCCACGCAATCGGATAATTATCCGCGGTAATTTCCAAAACTCTTATTTTCTCCGCGGCCGGTCCCGATAAACATGATTTCAAATATGCAAATTTTTGTATATCGCGAATCGCGGGATTATCTCCTATCACCGATTGAAACGTGTCCGCGAAACTCGGCCATTCCTCATGCTGCCCGTCAAAACGAGGTAATTGTACCGCCGGTACTCTGTAAATGCTATCTACGGACGGATTGCTAACCGTAGTGCTAACTGGAGACAATAGATTCGTAGTAGGCGCATTTGTGTCTAAAGTGGCTACCGATTCAGCTCTATTAATGATCAATTCCGCCTCCGCCCTGGCGTCGATGACTGACTCGACATGATTGTGAATTCGTCAACCAGCGTTCCCATCGTTTCACCGGAAGTCTTTTCTATCAACTCCTCTAATATTGCCACATTCTTATCAACTTTGGAAATTCTAAGCTTTAATTTCATTATATCGCGCGGGTTGGTATGATCTATCTCGCTCACCGCCTTTTGAAATTGCGCGAATTCTTTCTTTACATACTCGAATCTACGTATAACGCGCTCAACATCACCACGTGCACTACTCGAACGAGGCATTTTCACGACAAAAGGCAAAATTAAGAAGAGAAAAGAGGGGGAAAAATACAACTTCGAAGAATGATCAAGCAACAGAAATTACAAAACTCACGTGAATCCTCTGAATAAGGCGTCCCGTGCAGCGTACTCACGCACCGGAACAATAGAAGCTTCTCGGCTTGTAGCGATGATGCAATACCTCCTTTGTTGCTCGATCGGAAGTCTTCCGTTGCCTCTTTCTCCTCCGTTGAAGAAGACTGTATGCACAATAGACGCCGGACGAAGAGTGGGGAGGAAGCTCCCTCGATCCGGCTCGAAGGACCAAAATGTTGATGCGACCGATGCCTTAATCGGTACTCCAGTGGATAGTAGTGAATCGAAAAATGCCCTTACGAGTGATATCGAGATTCCTTATTAATGGGAAGGAGGATAGGAAAATAAAGAACACAATAACAACTTTATTTGAGCCCAATCAGTACTAAAAAGTACGCTTTATTGGCTCGTCAGGGAAAAGCCTTTCGGCATAAAAACCCTGGTTGAAAACGATGAAGAAGAATCCACAAATCCGGATAATTCTGGCCACGTGCAGGACCTTTGTCCCTTGTCGCTGGCCGAACTTAGATGATATGGTATTACGCAATACAAAGAATTCTCCTTGAAGTAGTTCTCGCAAGTCTCAGCTAGATGAATCTCGAGCGATGAATCCAGAGTGACAACCGGCGCAAAAACGCGCTGGCTTTTATACCAAAAGGCGATGCAATGCTGCACCAATCACCGAAAAGTCCGAGCATAACGCAGCTGTCGATACATATGATTAGCGTGATAAATGTAGTGGGAGAACGCGAGCTAGAATAAAGAAAGAGCCCTTGCAGGAATCTTAGCGCTACCGTGGTTACCACTAAAAACAACGATATTGCTTTGACGCACGCGTCTAACGCTTTGGCAGGGCCGTACGCGCCTAGGTGCTTCGCCATACTCACTCGTTGCGTGGGATACGCAACAATGGTAATTTTTAAGCTCTTTTATTGCTCTACATCCTGATTTAAAACTTAAGTATTTAAAATGTATAGAGTTTAAAAAAAAAAGAAGGAATCTGTGCACAAAAACTTCAATTACTCGATAACAAGCAATTTTAAAAATGTTTTAATATTGTCATTTTAAAGCTCATTAAATGCTCTAAAATCTTATGCTAAACTTAAGAATTTAAAACTTATAGGTTTTTTGAAAAAAAATATAAAGTAGCTATAAACATAAATTATAATTTCTCAAAGACTAACTTATTTAAAAATGTATTAAAATTGCCTTTTTAAAGCTCTTTTAATGCCCAAAAACATGATGTTAAGCAAAAATATTGAAAATACATAGGGTGTTAAAAAAAAGAAGTACATTGTACTCAAAAACTTTAATAACTCGAAAACTAACATATTCTAAAATGTTGTAATGTGGTAATTTTATAGCTCTGTTAATGCTTTAATACCTAATTTAAACCTTAGTATTTTAAATATATAGGGTTTTTAAAAAAAAGAATGAATCTGTACACAAAAACTTCAGTTACTCGATAACAAGCAATTTAAAAATGTTTTAATACTGACATTCTTAAGCTCTTTAAATGCTCTAAAATTCTATATTAAACTTAAGTATTTAAAAACTTATAGATTTTCTAAAAAAAAAAGAAAGAAGCTGTACACATAAACTATAATTTCTCAAAGACAAACTTATTTTAAAATGTTTTTAAATAGCTATTTTAAAGCTCTTTTAATGCTTAATAACATGATCTTAAGCAAAAGTATTTAAAATACATAGAGTTAAAAAAAGAAGAAGTACTTTGTACTCAAAAACTTTATTAACTCCAAAAATAACAAGTTCTAAAATGGCATAACATGGTCATTTTTAAGCTCTTATAATGCTCTATAAACTAATTTATAACTTAAGTATTTAAAATATATAGAGTATTAAAAAAAGAGAAGTATTTGTACACAAAATTTTTAATAACTCGAAAACTAACAAATTCTAAAATGGTATAACATTGTCATTTTTAGCACTTTTATTGCTCTAGAACCCGATTTAAAACTTAAGTATTTAAAATATAAAAGTTTTTAAAAACAAAGAAGTATTTGTACACTAAATTTTTAATAACTCGAAAACTAAACAAATTCTAAAATAGTATAACATGGTAATTTTTAAGCTCTTTTATTGCTCTACATCCTGATTTAAAACTTAAGTATTTAAAATGTATAGAGTTTAAAAAAAAAAGAAGGAATCTGTGCACAAAACTTCAATTACTCGATAACAAGCAATTTTAAAAATGTTTTAATATTGTCATTTTAAAGCTCATTAAATGCTCTAAAATCTTATGCTAAACTTAAGTATTTAAAACTTATAGGTTTTTTGAAAAAAAATATAAAGTAGCTGTAAACATAAATTATAATTTCTCAAAGACTAACTTATTTAAAAATGTATTAAAATTGCCTTTTTAAAGCTCTTTTAATGCCCAAAAACATGATGTTAAGCAAAAATATTGAAAATACATAGGGTGTTAAAAAAAAGAAGTACTTTGTACTCAAAAACTTTAATAACTCGAAAACTAACATATTCTAAAATGTTGTAATGTGGTAATTTTATAGCTCTGTTAATGCTTTAATACCTAATTTAAACCTTTAGTATTTTAAATATATAGGGTTTTTTAAAAAAAAGAAGGAATCTGTACACAAAAACTTCAGTTACTCGATAACAAGCAATTTTAAAAATGTTTTAATACTGACATTCTTAGCTCTTTAAATGCTCTAAAATTCTATATTAAACTTAAGTATTTAAAACTTATAGATTTTCTAAAAAAAAAAGAAAGAAGCTGTACACATAAACTATAATTCTCAAAGACAAACTTATTTTAAATGTTTTTAAATAGCTATTTTAAAGCTCTTTTAATGCTTAATAACATGATCTTAAGCAAAAGTATTTAAAATACATAGGGTTTGAAAAAGAAGAAGTACTTTGTACTCAAAAACTTTAATAACTCCCAAAATAACAAAATTCTAAATGGCATAACATGGTCATTTTTAAGCTCTTATAATGCTCTATAAACTGATTTATAACTTAAGTATTTAAAATATATAGAGTATTTAAAAAAAGAGAAGTATTTGTACACAAAATTTTTAATAACTCGAAAACTAACAAATTCTAAAATGGTATAACATTGTCATTTTTAAGCACTTTTATTGCTCTACAACCCGATTTAAAACTTAAGTATTTAAAATATAAAAAGTTTTTAAAAACAAAGAAGTATTTGTACACTAAATTTTTAATAACTCGAAAACTAACAAATTCTAAAATAGTATAACATGGTAATTTTTAAGCTCTTTTATTGCTCTACATCCTGATTTAAAACTTAAGTATTTAAAATGTATAGAGTTTAAAAAAAAAAGAAGGAATCTGTGCACAAAAGCTTCAATTACTCGATAACAAGCAATTTTAAAAATGTTTAATATTGTCATTTTAAAGCTCATTAAATTCTCTAAACTTCTATACTAAACTTAATTATTTAAAACTTATAGGTTTTCTAAAAAAAAAAGAAAGAAGCTGTACACATAAACTATAATTTCTCAAAGACAAACTTATTTTAAAATGTTTTTAAAAAGCTATTTTAATGCTCTTTTAATGCTTAATAACATGATCTTAAGCAAAAGTATTTAAAATACATAGGGTCTAAAAAAAAGAAGTACTTTGTACTCAAAAACTTTAATAACTCGAAAACTAAAATATTCTAAAATGTTGTAATGTGGTAATTTTTGAGCTCTTTTAATGCTCTATAACTGATTTAAAACCTAAGTATTTAAAATATATAGGGTATTTAAAAAAAAAAGAAGTATTTGTACACAAAATTTTAATAACTCGAAAACTAACAAATTCTAAAATAGTATAACATGGTTGTTGATGCGACCGATGCCTTAATCGGTACTCCAGTGGATAGTAGTGAATCGAAAAATGCCCTTACGAGTGATATCGAGATTCCTTATTAACGGGAAGGAGGATAGGAAAATAAAGAACACAATAACAACTTTATTTGAGCCCAATCAGTACTAAAAAGTACGCTTTATTGGCTCGTCAGGGTTGCGTCAGGGTTGCGTCAGGGTTGCTGATAAAAACCCTGGTTGAAAACGATGAAGAAGAATCCACAAATCCGGATAATTCTGGCCACGTGCAGGACCTTTGTCCCTTGTCGCTGGCCGAACTTAGATGATATGGTATTACGCAATACAAAGAATTCTCCTTGAAGTAGTTCTCGCAAGTCTCAGCTAGATGAATCTCGAGCGATGAATCCAGAGTGACAACCGGCGCATAAACGCGCTGGCTTTTATACCAAAAGGCGATGCAATGCTGCACCAATCACCGAAAAGTCCAAGCATAACGCGGCTGTCGATACATATGATTGGCGTGATAAATGTAGTGGGAGAACGCGAGCTAGAATAAAGAAAGAGCCCTTGCAGGCATCTTAGCGCTACCGTGGTTACCACTAAAAACAACGATATTGCTTTGTCGCACGCGTCTAACGCTTTGGCAGGGCCGTACGCGCCTAGGTGCTTCGCCCTACTCACTCGTTGCGTGGGATACGCAACATACTCCCCCCCTTGAACGGGCACCGTTAAAAATTTAAAAACCAAAATGCGCACACTTAAATACAAATTATAAACTATATATACATACTGTTAACCGCATATTACAATACATATTCAGTAATTAACGCGACTGAATTACAAAAAGAAAAAATTTTTTTTTTTTTTTTTATAAATCGCTTGGTAAAGGAGAAAGACGTTTAATACCGCGCTTTACAAGACCGTTGGCAGTTTTTACGCTCGCCACGCGTGCTATACCGTCGGCTCCTTTATGTACTTCCGCGATACGTCCTAATGACCATTTGAGTGGAGGGGAATTATCTTCTCGCAAGATGACTAGTGCACCCGGACTTATTTTGTCTGCTGTGCCTCTGTGCCATTTTTTACGGACCGTCTGCTCGTTCAAATATTCCTTATTCCATCGGTTCCAAAAATGCTGTCTCATCTGCTGTACGTGCTGCCATTGGGACAGGCGCCCGGATGGTATATCCCTGTATTCGTCCTCTGGCAAACTCGTAAACGAATTTCCAATTAGAAAATGCCCAGGTGTAAGAGCGCGCAAATCATTCGGGTCATTAGACAGAGGCGTGATAGGACGCGAGTTAAGAATCGCCTCTATCTCGAGGACGTATGTTAATAATGCCTCGTAAGATAGCAATGTCTCGCCTATAATTCGAACTAGATGATATTTAAATGATTTTACGGCCGCCTCCCATAGACCTCCAAAATGGGAGGAACGGGGTGGGATGAAATGCCACTTGATTCCTTCATTTACCAAACTTCGCGATACGCGCGCTTCTAGTTCGTTCGCCGCACCTACGAAATTAGTCGCGTTGTCGGAATATATGTCCGAACATTTTCCACGGCGTGCCATAAATCTACGCAAAGCTGCTAAAAATGCTTCAGTCGTTAGATCATTCACGAGTTCTAAATGAACGGCCTTGGTGCTAAAACAGACGAATACCGCCACATATATTTTCGCGCGACCACGGTTCCGGTGTTGCCTTTCCTTGATGAATAACGGACCGCAGAAATCTACGCCGGTGTGGATAAACGGACGATTCGGTAGAAGACGACTGGCAGGTAGATCACTCATAGGATATTGCGGCGTAGCGGGTTTTAAACGTCGACAAGTAATGCATTTATATATTACGCGCTTAACGCTACTTCGCCCATTTATTGGCCAAAACGATTCGCGAAGTGCGTTCAAAGTGGCTTGCGTACCACCGTGCCCTATTTGATGGTGCTTTTCGCGTATTATCGCGTTTGTAATTGTATGGTCTTTCGGCAATAATGCGGGATGCCTTTGCTCGTATGGCAAGTTGCTCCTTGCCAATCTACCTCCAACTCTTAATATTCCTAAATTGTCTACAAACGGGCTAAGTACGGAGAATGATGCGCAAACCTCTTTACCGGACTTGATTAATTTGATGATCTCGGGAAATGCTTCTTCCTGTATCAATCTAATCGCGATTATTTCCGCGCCTTTCAATTCGTCCACGGTTAACTCACCCATTATTCTTTTCTCTTTTAAATTGCGCGAGTTACGTGCGAATCTAACGCAATACGCGATAATGCGCTTTAATTTGACGAACGAGGAGTACCGTCTAAATAGTTCGAACGGAGTAGCTACCCTTGCGTGAGTTACAATCCTTTTCTTTTCCGGGATTTCGATTGGTTCTAATCTACTATGCGGCCAATTTGATTCCGGCTGGATAAGCCATACAGGACCGGACTTCCAGAGCTTACTTTCACGGAGTTCGGCAGGTGTAACGCCGCGAGAAATTAAATCCGCGGGGTTATGTTCGGACGATACATGACGCCACAGCTCGCGAGCTGTGCTCTCTTGAATTTCAGCTACGCGATGTGCTAAGTAGGTTTTTAACGTGTGAGGCGGAGTGTTGAGCTAATGCAAAACTACCGTAGAGTCCGTCCAAAATATTGTACGGCAGAAATCATTTCTACGCAAAGCGTTTTTAGTGGCCTTAAAGAGACGCGAAAGTATTAAGGCGCCGCAAAGTTCTAGTCGCGGAAGCGATTGCGTTTTAAGCGGCGCTACCTTGGATTTGGCGCAGACTAATCGTAAAGTGGGATTTTTTCCTAACGTTTTAACATAAATGCACGCGCCGTAAGCCCTTTCGCTCGCGTCACAAAAACCATGCATTTCCATTTCTTCTCCATCACCTGCTATGTTGCGCGCGAACCTTATCTCCTCGAGCGTGTGGAGATTTTGGCGGAACTCCTGCCATATTTTATATATATCGGCGGGGATATCTTCGTCCCATGTTGATTTTAATTGCCATAGCCGTTGCATCATCAATTTCGCGTTGATTACTACCGGTCCTAATAAACCTAGCGGGTCGAATAACTGAGAAATTTCGGATAATATAACACGCTTAGTAACCTTCGATGGATCAGCTGCTCGCTTTACCGTATAGCCTATGTTGTCTTCGGCCGCGTTCCAATTAACACCTAATGTTTTTATCGTTCCTGACGAATCTAAATTTATGATGTTATTATCTGCGGTATCTAAGTCCTTTAGAATCTCGGCGCAATTTGACGCCCATTGCCGCAAATGCATGCCTGCCCCTGCGGTTATACTTATTAACTCGTCGCGGACTTGCTTCGCTTCCCTAACCGTACGCGCTCCGGTTAACAAGTCGTCTACATAGAAATCTTCTTTAAGCGCGATGGCAGCTCTCGGGAATCTGTTAAATTCGTCGCTCGCGAGTTGATGTAACGTACGAGTTGCTAAAAACGACGCGGAGGCAGTTCCATAGGTTACTGTATTTAATCTATATGTTTTCACGGGATCACTTTCCTGTCGACGCCACAGTATAGTTTGATATTTGCGATCGCGCGGATCAATCATTATCTGCCGATACATCTTCGCGATGTCCGCGGTAATAGCAATAGCATGTGATCTAAATCTTACTAAAATTGCAAATAGATCCTCCTGTATGGTTGGGCCAACCATTAATACGTTATTCAAAGATTTCCCGTTGCTGGTTTTTGCCGACGCGTCGAACACTACTCGCAATTTGGTCGTAATACTAGTATGCTTTAATACAGCATGATGCGGTAAATAGAATCTATCTTCGTGGAGTCCCCCTTCTATCCTTGTCATATGCCCTAGTTCTTCATATTCGGATAAGAATTTAATATATTCATCTCTAATTTTCGGCTTGCGCGATAATGATCGCTCTAATGCGTGAAATCTTCGTAACGCGCTCGTATACGAATCTCCTAACTGATTTTCTTCCTTAAAGGGCAATCTCACTATATATCTGCCAGTATCATCCCGTCGCGTGTTGCTTCTGTAATGTGCTTCGCACAAATTTTCCTCGTGCGACCTAATACTGCTCTCAGCTACTTCCTCAATTTTCCAGAATTTTTCCAATTGTGAGTTCAAATCTACCGTGGCCGTGTGGCAATTAACGCTCTGCGGAGTGCGCGTATTTCCTGTGCTCATAACGAGCCATCCTAGTACAGTTCCTTGTGCCATTAAATTTTCATTCAACCTAATGCTCTGACCTGCGCGCCATAGTGAAGCAAAAATCTCGACACCGAGAATCGCGTCGATATTCGCGGGCTCATAAAACTTGGGATCTGCCAATTGGATCCCTGCCGGTATAGTCAATTCTTCTTGCGGAATTCGTTGCGAAGGCAACCTATTCGTTACAGTGGGTAATAATAAGAATTGTAATTCTAACGCGTAATTTTCTGTTCGCGATTTCAACGTTGCTAATATTGCCTGTTTGACTCTAGTTTCCGTTTGGTTTACGCCAGAAATGGGTACATTCACGTCCCGTTTGGCTATTCGCAGAAGATTCGCGAACCGGATCGTTAAGAAATGTGCTTCGGAACCCGAATCCAGGAGCACACGACACTCGTGCGGCCTGCCGTCGCGATCCAGCAAATGCACCACTGCAGTTAGTAACAGCGCGGGTGCCTGCGAGTGATGGAGCTCTACATGTGCATTCTGCACCGCCGACGCCGTTCGAACGCAACAATTCGTGATGCCCGCCGCTGCATCTTCTGCAACGGCCTCTCTCACATGTAACAACTCATGATGCTTGCCGTTGCACTTACTGCAGCAGTCATTCTTAATACATGTGTATACGCGGTGACCAGCTTGTAAACAATTACAACACAAATTGGCGTTAACCACGATTCTTCTGCGCTCCTCGGGCTCGGCTCTCAGTAGCTGCTCACACTCCGATGTGTTATGCCTCTCGCGACATATGCCACACGAGACAGTCGCGCTTGTGGAATACGCTTGAACTTGTCCTCGGTCGGAAATTCGCGGCCAATTTCGCGGAGAATTAAACCGCGGCTCGTTACGCATCAAATTCCTTGAGCGAAAATTTCTCTCGGGTCCTAACGGTGCGTTCCTTCTGCTATTGTTAATTCTTTTAGAATGTTCTGCCGGCTGGGAGTTTACTAGCGCATTTCCCCGATCGCGCAAAAATATCACAAATTCGTCTACCGTCGGTAAAGCATCTCGGGAATACCGTTGTTCCCATTGAAGCCGTGTTGCTGGATCCACTCGCAAAAGATGTGCGGCAATAGCAAATTGATCGACAAACACTTTTTTAGTCGCTACTAAAGCCCTATAATTTGCGCTTAGCGCATCGGACGCGGCAATTAAAGACGAGGGAAATTCACTGTCAATAGGGGGACCCTCTAAAATAGCTCGTACGTGCTTATTTATTAATATTAACGGATTGTCATAGCACTCGACTAAGGTCTTCCACGCAATCGGATAATTATCCGCGGTAATTTCCAAAACTCTTATTTTCTCCGCGGCCGGTCCCGATAAACATGATTTCAAATATGCAAATTTTTGTATATCGCGAATCGCGGGATTATCTCCTATCACCGATTGAAACGTGTCCGCGAAACTCGGCCATTCCTCATGCTGCCCGTCAAAACGAGGTAATTGTACCGCCGGTACTCTGTAAATGCTATCTACGGACGGATTGCTAACCGTAGTGCTAACTGGAGACAATAGATTCGTAGTAGGCGCATTTGTGTCTAAAGTGGCTACCGATTCAGCTCTATTAATGATCAATTCCGCCTCCGCCCTGGCGTCGATGACTGACTCGACATGATTGTGAATTTCGTCAACCAGCGTTCCCATCGTTTCACCGGAAGTCTTTTCTATCAACTCCTCTAATATTGCCACATTCTTATCAACTTTGGAAATTCTAAGCTTTAATTTCATTATATCGCGCGGGTTGGTATGATCTATCTCGCTCACCGCCTTTTGAAATTGCGCGAATTCTTTCTTTACATACTCGAATCTACGTATAACGCGCTCAACATCACCACGTGCACTACTCGAACGAGGCATTTTCACGACAAAAGGCAAAATTAAGAAGAGAAAAGAGGGGGAAAAATACAACTTCGAAGAATGATCAAGCAACAGAAATCACAAAACTCACGTGAATCCTCTGAATAAGGCGTCCCGTGCAGCGTACTCACGCACCGGAACAATAGAAGCTTCTCGGCTTGTAGCGATGATGCAATACCTCCTTTGTTGCTCGATCGGAAGTCTTCCGTTGCCTCTTTCTCCTCCGTTGAAGAAGACTGTATGCACAATAGACGCCGGACGAAGAGTGGGGAGGAAGCTCCCTCGATCCGGCTCGAAGGACCAAAATGTTGATGCGACCGATGCCTTAATCGGTACTCCAGTGGATAGTAGTGAATCGAAAAATGCCCTTACGAGTGATATCGAGATTCCTTATTAATGGGAAGGAGGATAGGAAAATAAAGAACACAATAACAACTTTATTTGAGCCCAATCAGTACTAAAAAGTACGCTTTATTGGCTCGTCAGGGAAAAGCCTTTCGGCATAAAAACCCTGGTTGAAAACGATGAAGAAGAATCCACAAATCCGGATAATTCTGGCCACGTGCAGGACCTTTGTCCCTTGTCGCTGGCCGAACTTAGATGATATGGTATTACGCAATACAAAGAATTCTCCTTGAAGTAGTTCTCGCAAGTCTCAGCTAGATGAATCTCGAGCGATGAATCCAGAGTGACAACCGGCGCAAAAACGCGCTGGCTTTTATACCAAAAGGCGATGCAATGCTGCACCAATCACCGAAAAGTCCGAGCATAACGCAGCTGTCGATACATATGATTAGCGTGATAAATGTAGTGGGAGAACGCGAGCTAGAATAAAGAAAGAGCCCTTGCAGGAATCTTAGCGCTACCGTGGTTACCACTAAAAACAACGATATTGCTTTGACGCACGCGTCTAACGCTTTGGCAGGGCCGTACGCGCCTAGGTGCTTCGCCATACTCACTCGTTGCGTGGGATACGCAACAATGGTAATTTTTAAGCTCTTTTATTGCTCTACATCCTGATTTAAAACTTAAGTATTTAAAATGTATAGAGTTTAAAAAAAAAAGAAGGAATCTGTGCACAAAAACTTCAATTACTCGATAACAAGAAATTTTAAAAATGTTTTAATATTGTCATTTTAAAGCTCATTAAATTCTCTAAACTTCTATACTAAACTTAATTATTTAAAACTTATAGGTTTACTAAAAAAAAAAGAAAGAAGCTGTACACATAAACTATAATTTCTCAAAGACAAACTTATTTTAAAATGTTTTTAAATAGCTATTTTAATGCTCTTTTAATGCTTAATAACATGATCTTAAGCAAAAGTATTTAAAATACATAGGGTCTAAAAAAAAAGAAGTACTTTGTACTCAAAAACTTTAATAACTCGAAAACTAAAATATTCTAAAATGGTATTACATGGTCATTTTTAAGCTCTTGTAATGCTCTACAACCCGATTTAAAACGTAAGTATTTAAAATATAAAGAGTTTTAAAAAAAAAAGAAGTATTTGTACACTAAATTTTTTATAACTCGAAAACTAACAAATTCTAAAATGGTATAACATTGTCATTTTTAAGCACTTTTATTGCTCTACAACCCGATTTAAAACTTAAGTATTTAAAATATATAGAGTATTTAAAAAAGAGAAGTATTTGTACACAAAATTTTTAATAACTCGAAAACTAACAAATTCTAAAATGGTATACCATTGTCATTTTTAAGCACTTTTATTGCTCTACATCCTGATTTAAGACTTAAGTATTTAAAATTTATAGAGTTTAAAAAAAAAGAAGGAATCTGTACACAAAAACTTCAGTTACTCGTTAACAAGCAATTTTAAAAATGTTTTAATACTGACATTCTTAAGCTCTTTAAATGCTCTAAAATTCTATACTAAACTTAAGTATTTAAAACTTATAGATTTTCTAAAAAAAAGAAAGAAGCTGTACACATAAACTATAATTTCTCAAAGACAAACTTATTTTAAAATGTTTTTAAATAGCTATTTTAAAGCTCTTTTTATGCTTAATAACATGATCTTAAGCCAAAGTATTTAAAATACATAGGGTTTAAAAAAAGAAGAAGTACTTTGTACTCAAATCTTTAATAACTCGAAAACTAAAATATTCTAAAATGGTATTACATGGTCATTTTTAAGCTCTTGTAATGCTCTACAACCCGATTTAAAACTTAAGTATTTAAAATATATAGAGTATTTAAAAAAAGAGAAGTATTTGTACACAAAATTTTTAATAACTCGAAAACTAACAAATTCTAAAATGGTATACCATTGTCATTTTTAAGCACTTTTATTGCTCTACATCCTGATTTAAGACTTAAGTATTTAAAATTTATAGAGTTTAAAAAAAAGAAGGAATCTGTACACATAAACTTCAGTTACTCGTTAACAAGCAATTTTAAAAATGTTTTAATACTGACATTCTTAAGCTCTTTAAATGCTCTAAATTTCTATACTAAACTTAAGTATTTAAAACTTATAGATTTTCTAAAAAAAAGAAAGAAGCTGTACACATAAACTATAATTTCTCAAAGACAAACTTATTTTAAAATGTTTTTAAATAGCTATTTTAAAGCCCTTTTTATGCTTAATAACATGATCTTAAGCCAAAGTATTTAAAATACATAGGGTTTAAAAAAGAAGAAGTACTTTGTACTCAAATCTTTAATAACTCGAAAACTAAAATATTCTAAAATGGTATTACATGGTCATTTTTAAGCTCTTGTAATGCTCTACAACCCGATTTAAAACTTAAGTATTTAAAATATATAGAGTTTTTAAAAAAAAAGAAGTATTTGTACACAAAATTTTTAATAACTCGAAAACTAACAAATTCTAAAATGGTATAACATGGTCATTTTTAAGCACTTTTATTGCTCTACATCCTGATTTAAGACTTAAGTATTTAAAATATATAGATTTTAAAAAAAAAGAAGGAATCTGTACACAAAAACTTCAGATACTCGATAACAAGCAATTTTAAAAATGTTTTAATACTGACATTCTTAAGCTCTTTAAATGCTCTAAAATTCTATACTAAACTTAAGTTTTTAAAACTTATAGGTTTTATTAAAAAAAAATATAAATTAGCTGTAAACATAAATTATAATTTCTCAAAGACTAACTTATTTTAAAATGTTTTAAAATTGCCATTTTAAAGCTCTTTTAATGCTTAATATCATGATGTTATGCAAAAATATTGAAAATACATAGGGTGTCAAAAAAAAAGAAGTACTTTGTACTCAAAAACTTTAATAACTCGAAAACTAACATATTCTAAAATGGTATAACATGGTCATTTTTAAGCTCTTTTAATGCTCTACAACCCGATTTAAAACTTAAGTATTTAAAATATATAGAGTTTTAAAAAAAAAGAAGTATTTGTACACTAAATTTTTAATAACTCGAAAACTAACAAATTCTAAAATGGTATAACATGGTCATTTTTAAGCACTTTTATTGCTCTACAACCCGATTTAAAACTTAAGTATTTAAAATATATAGAGTATTTAAAAAAAGAGAAGTATTTGTACACAAAATTTTTAATAACTCGAAAACTAACAATTCTAAAATGGTATACCATTGTCATTTTAAGCACTTTTATTGCTCTACATCCTGATTTAAGACTTAAGTATTTAAAATTTATAGAGTTTAAAAAAAAAGAAGGAATCTGTACACAAAAACTTCAGTTACTCGTTAACAAGCAATTTTAAAAATGTTTTAATACTGACATTCTTAAGCTCTTTAAATGCTCTAAAATTCTATACTAAACTTAAGTATTTAAAACTTATAGGATTTTCTAAAAAAAAAGAAAGAAGCTGTACACATAAACTATAATTTCTCAAAGACAAACTTATTTTAAAATGTTTTTAAATAGCTATTTTAAAGCTCTTTTTATGCTTAATAACATGATCTTAAGCCAAAGTATTTAAAATACATAGGGTTTAAAAAAAGAAGAAGTACTTTGTACTCAAATCTTTAATAACTCGAAAACTAAAATATTCTAAAATGGTATTACATGGTCATTTTTAAGCTCTTGTAATGCTCTACAACCCGATTTAAAACTTAAGTATTTAAAATATATAGAGTATTTAAAAAAAGAGAAGTATTTGTACACAAAATTTTTAATAACTCGAAAACTAACAAATTCTAAAATGGTATAACATTGTCATTTTTAAGCACTTTTATTGCTCTACATCCTGATTTAAGACTTAAGTATTTAAAATGTATAGAGTTTAAAAAAAAAGAAGGAATCTGTGCACAAAAACTTCAGTTACTCGTTAACAAGCAATTTTAAAAATGTTTTAATATTGTCATTTTAAAGCTCATTAAATTCTCTAAACTTCTATACTAAACTTAATTATTTAAAACTTATAGGTTTTCTAAAAAAAAAAGAAAGAAGCTGTACACATAAACTATAATTTCTCAAAGACAAACTTATTTTAAAATGTTTTTAAATAGCTATTTTAATGCTCTTTTAATGCTTAATAACATGATCTTAAGCAAAAGTATTTAAAATACATAGGGTCTAAAAAAAAAGAAGTACTTTGTACTCAAAAACTTTAATAACTCGAAAACTAACATATTCTAAAATGGTATTACATGGTCATTTTTAAGCTCTTGTAATGCTCTACAACCCGATTTAAAACGTAAGTATTTAAAATATAAAGAGTTTTAAAAAAAAAGAAGTATTTGTACACTAAATTTTTAATAACTCGAAAACTAACAAATTCTAAAATGGTATAACATTTTCATTTTTAAGCACTTTTATTGCTCTACAACCCGATTTAAAACTTAAGTATTTAAAATATATAGAGTATTTAAAAAAGAGAAGTATTTGTACACAAAATTTTTAATAACTCGAAAACTAACAAATTCTAAAATGGTATACCATTGTCATTTTTAAGCACTTTTATTGCTCTACATCCTGATTTAAGACTTAAGTATTTAAAATTTATAGAGTTTAAAAAAAAGAAGGAATCTGTACACAAAAACTTCAGTTACTCGTTAACAAGCAATTTTAAAAATGTTTTAATACTGACATTCTTAAGCTCTTTAAATGCTCTAAAATTCTATACTAAACTTAAGTATTTAAAACTTATAGATTTTCTAAAAAAAAAGAAAGAAGCTGTACACATAAACTATAATTTCTCAAAGACAAACTTATTTTAAAATGTTTTTAAATAGCTATTTTAAAGCTCTTTTTATGCTTAATAACATGATCTTAAGCCAAAGTATTTAAAATACATAGGGTTTAAAAAAAGAAGAAGTACTTTGTACTCAAATCTTTAATAACTCGAAAACTAAAATATTCTAAAATGGTATTACATGGTCATTTTTAAGCTCTTGTAATGCTCTACAACCCGATTTAAAACTTAAGTATTTAAAATATATAGAGTATTTAAAAAAAGAGAAGTATTTGTACACAAAATTTTTAATAACTCGAAAACTAACAAATTCTAAAATGGTATACCATTGTCATTTTTAAGCACTTTTATTGCTCTACATCCTGATTTAAGACTTAAGTATTTAAAATTTATAGAGTTTAAAAAAAAAGAAGGAATCTGTACACAAAAACTTCAGTTACTCGTTAACAAGCAATTTTAAAAATGTTTTAATACTGACATTCTTAAGCTCTTTAAATGCTCTAAACTTCTATACTAAACTTAAGTATTTAAAACTTATAGTTTTCTAAAAAAAAAGAAAGAAGCTGTACACATAAACTATAATTTCTCAAAGACAAACTTATTTTAAAATGTTTTTAAATAGCTATTTTAAAGCTCTTTTTATGCTTAATAACATGATCTTAAGCCAAAGTATTTAAAATACATAGGGTTTAAAAAAAGAAGAAGTACTTTGTACTCAAATCTTTAATAACTCGAAAACTAAAATATTCTAAAATGGTATTACATGGTCATTTTTAAGCTCTTTTAATGCTCTACAACCCGATTTAAAACTTAAGTATTTAAAATATATAGAGTTTTTAAAAAAAAAGAAGTATTTGTACACAAAATTTTTAATAACTCGAAAACTAACAAATTCTAAAATGGTATAACATGGTCATTTTTAAGCACTTTTATTGCTCTACATCCTGATTTAAGACTTAAGTATTTAAAATATATAGAGTTTAAAAAAAAAGAAGGAATCTGTACACAAAAACTTCAGTTACTCGATAACAAGCAATTTTAAAAATGTTTTAATATTGTCATTTTAAAGCTCTTTAAATGCTCTAAAATCTTATACTAAACTTAAGTATTTAAAACTTATAGGTTTTCTAAAAAAAAAAGAAAGAAGCTGTACACATAAACTATAATTTCTCAAAGACAAACTTATTTTAAAATGTTTTTAAATAGCTATTTTAAAGCTCTTTTAATGCCTAATAACATGATCTTAAGCAAAAGTATTTAAAATACATAGGGTCTAAAAAAAAAGAAGTACTTTGTACTCAAAAACTTTAATAACTCGAAAACTAAAATATTCTAAAATGGTATAACATGGTCATTTTTAAGCTCTTTAATGCTCTATAACCGATTTAAAACTTAAGTATTTAAAATATATAGAGTTTTAAAAAAAAAGAAGTATTTGTACACGAAAATTTTAATAACTCGAAAACTAACAAATTCTAAAATGGTATAACATGGTCATTTTTAAGCCCTTTTATTGCTCTACAACCTGATTTAAAACTTAACTATTTAAAATATATAGAGTTTTTAAAAAAAAAGAAGTATTTGTACACAAATTTTTAATAACTCGAAAACTAACAAATTCTAAAATGGTATAACATGGTCATTTTTAAGCACTTTTATTGCTCTACATCCTGATTTAAGACTTAAGTATTTAAAATATATAGAGTTTAAAAAAAAAGAAGGAATCTGTACACAAAAACTTCAGTTACTCGATAACAAGCAATTTTAAAAATGTTTTAATACTGACATTCTTAAGCTCTTTAAATGCTCTAAAATTCTATACTAAACTTAAGTATTTAAAACTTATAGGTTTTCTAAAAAAAAAGAAAGAAGCTGTACACATAAACTATAATTTCTCAAAGACAAACTTATTTTAAAATGTTTTTAAATAGCTATTTTAAAGCTCTTTTAATGCTTAATAACATGATGTTAAGCAAAAATATTTAAAATACATAGGGTCTAAAAAAAAGAAGTATTTTGTACTCAAAAACTTTAATAACTCGAAAACTAAAATATTCTATAATGTTGTAATGTGGTAATTTTTGAGCTCTTTTAATGCTCTATAAACTGATTTAAAACCTAAGTATTTAAAATATATAGAGTTTTTAAAAAAAAAGAAGTATTTGTACACAAAAACTTTAATAACACGGAAACTAACAAATTCTAAAATAGTATAACATTGTCATTTTATAGCTCTTTTATTGCTCTAATACCTAATTTAAAACCTAAGTATTTAAAATATATAGGGTTTTTAAAAAAAAGAAGTATTTGTACACAAAAACTTTAATAACTTGAAAACTAACAAATTCTAAAATGGTATAACATTGTCATTTTTAAGCACTTTTATTGCTCTACATCCTGATTTAAGACTTAAGTATTTAAAATTTATAGAGTTTAAAAAAAAAAAGGAATCTGTACACAAAAACTTCAGTTACTCGTTAACAAGCAATTTTAAAAATGTTTTAATACTGACATTCTTAAGCTCTTTAAATGCTCTAAAATTCTATACTAAACTTAAGTATTTAAAACTTATAGGTTTTCTAAAAAAAAAGAAAGAAGCTGTACACATAAACTATAATTTCTCAAAGACACACTTATTTTAAAATGTTTTTAAATAGCTATTTTAAAGCTCTTTTTATGCTTAATAACATGATCTTAAGCCAAAGTATTTAAAATACATAGGGTTTAAAAAAGAAGTACTTTGTACTCAAAAACTTTAATAACTCCCAAAATAACAAATTCTAAAATGGCATGACATGGTCATTTTTAAGCTCTTTAATGCTCTATAAACTGATTTATAACTTAAGTATTTAAAATATATAGAGTATTTAAAAAAAGAGAAGTATTTGTACACAAAATCTTTAATAACTCGAAAACTAACAAATTCTAAAATGGTATAACATGGTCATTTTTAAGCACTTTTATTGCTCTACATCCTGATTTAAGACTTAAGTATTTAAAATATATAGAGTTTAAAAAAAAAGAAGGAATCTGTACACAAAAACTTCAGATACTCGATAACAAGCAATTTTAAAAATGTTTTAATACTGACATTCTTAAGCTCTTTAAATGCTCTAAAATTCTATACTAAACTTAAGTATTTAAAACTTATAGGTTTTCTAAAAAAAAAGAAAGAAGCTGTACACATAAACTATAATTTCTCAAAGACTAACTTATTTTAAAATATTTTAAAATTGCTATTTTAAAGCTCTTTTTATGCAAAAAAACATGATCTTAAGCCAAAGTATTTAAAATACATAGGGTTTAAAAAAAGAAGAAGTACTTTGTACTCAAATCTTTAATAACTCGAAAACTAAATATTCTAAAATGGTATTACATGGTCATTTTTAAGCTCTTTTAATGCTCTACAACCCGATTTAAAACTTAAGTATTTAAAATATAAAGAGTTTTAAAAAAAAAAGAAGTATTTGTACACTAAATTTTTAATAACTCGAAAACTAACAAATTCTAAAATGGTATAACATGGTCATTTTTAAGCACTTTTATTGCTCTACATCCTGATTTAAGACTTAAGTATTTAAAATATATAGAGTTTAAAAAAAAAGAAGGAATCTGTACACAAAAACTTCAGTTACTCGATAACAAGCAATTTTAAAAATGTTTTAATACTGACATTCTTAAGCTCTTTAAATTCTCTAAAATTCTATACTAAACTTAAGTATTTAAAACTTATAGGTTTTCTAAAAAAAAAAGAAAGAAGCTGTACACATAAACTATAATTTCTCAAAGACAAACTTATTTTAAAATGTTTTTAAATAGCTATTTTAAAGCTCTTTTAATGCTTAATAACATGATCTTAAGCAAAAGTATTTAAAATACATAGGGTCTAAAAAAAAAGAAGTACTTTGTACTCAAAAACTTTAATAACTCGAAAACTAAAATATTCTAAAATGTTGTAATGTGGTAATTTTTGAGCTCTTTTAATGCTCTATAAACTGATTTAAAACTTAAGTATTTAAAATATATAGAGTATTTAAAAAAAGAGAAGTATTTGTACACAAAATTTTTAATAACTCGAAAACTAACAAATTCTAAAATGGTATAACATTGTCATTTTTAAGCACTTTTATTGCTCTACAACCCGATTTAAAACTTAAGTATTTAAAATATATAGAGTATTTAAAAAAAGAGAAGTATTTGTACACAAAATTTTTAATAACTTGAAAACTAACAAATTCTAAAATGGTATAACATTGTCATTTTTAAGCACTTTTATTGCTCTACATCCTGATTTAAGACTTAAGTATTTAAAATATATAGAGTTTAAAAAAAAAGAAGGAATCTGTACACAAAAACTTCAGTTACTCGATAACAAGCAATTTTAAAAATGTTTTAATACTGACATTCTTAAGCTCTTTAAATTCTCTAAACTTCTATACAAAACTTAAATATTTAAAACTTATAGGTTTTCTAAAAAAAAAGAAAGAAGCTGTACACATAAACTATAATTTCTCAAAGACAAACTTATTTTAAAATGTTTTTAAATAGCTATTTTAATGCTCTTTTAATGCTTAATAACATGATCTTAAGCAAAAGTATTTAAAATACATAGGGTCTAAAAAAAAGAAGTACTTTGTACTCAAAAACTTTAATAACTCGAAAACTAAAATATTCTATAATGTTGTAATGTGGTAATTTTTGAGCTCTTTTAATGCTCTATAAACTGATTTAAAACTTAAGTATTTAAAATATATAGAGTATTTAAAAAAAGAGAAGTATTTGTACACAAAATTTTTAATAACTCGAAAACTAACAAATTCTAAAATGGTATAACATTGTCATTTTTAAGCACTTTTATTGCTCTACAACCCGATTTAAAACTTAAGTATTTAAAATATATAGAGTATTTAAAAAAAGAGAAGTATTTGTACACAAAATTTTTAATAACTTGAAAACTAACAAATTCTAAAATGGTATAACATTGTCATTTTTAAGCACTTTTATTGCTCTACATCCTGATTTAAGACTTAAGTATTTAAAATTTATAGAGTTTAAAAAAAAAAAGGAATCTGTACACAAAACTTCAGTTACTCGTTAACAAGCAATTTTAAAAATGTTTTAATACTGACATTCTTAAGCTCTTTAAATGCTCTAAAATTCTATACTAAACTTAAGTATTTAAAACTTATAGGTTTTCTAAAAAAAAGAAAGAAGCTGTACACATAAACTATAATTTCTCAAAGACACACTTATTTTAAAATGTTTTTAAATAGCTATTTTAAAGCTCTTTTATGCTTAATAACATGATCTTAAGCCAAAGTATTTAAAATACATAGGGTTTAAAAAAAGAAGTACTTTGTACTCAAAAACTTTAATAACTCCCAAAATAACAAATTCTAAAATGGCATGACATGGTCATTTTTAAGCTCTTATAATGCTCTATAAACTGATTTATAACTTAAGTATTTAAAATATATAGAGTATTTAAAAAAAGAGAAGTATTTGTACACAAAATTTTTAATAACTCGAAAACTAACAAATTCTAAAATGGTATAACATTGTCATTTTTAAGCACTTTTATTGCTCTACAACCCGATTTAAAACTTAAGTATTTAAAATATAAAAAGTTTTTAAAAACAAAGAAGTATTTGTACACTAAATTTTTAATAACTCGAAAACTAACAAATTCTAAAATAGTATAACATGGTAATTTTTAAGCTCTTTTATTGCTCTACATCCTGATTTAAAACTTAAGTATTTAAAATGTATAGAGTTTAAAAAAAAAGAAGGAATTTGTGCACAAAAACTTCAATTACTCGATAACAAGCAATTTTAAAAATGTTTTAATATTGTCATTTTAAAGCTCATTAAATTCTCTAAACTTCTATACTAAACTTAATTATTTAAAACTTATAGGTTTTCTAAAAAAAAAAGAAAGAAGCTGTACACATAAACTATAATTTCTCAAAGACAAACTTATTTTAAAATGTTTTTAAATAGCTATTTTAATGCTCTTTTAATGCTTAATAACATGAT
This sequence comes from Polistes metricus, assembly GCA_010416925.1. Classification (NCBI taxonomy): domain Eukaryota; kingdom Metazoa; phylum Arthropoda; class Insecta; order Hymenoptera; family Vespidae; genus Polistes; species Polistes metricus. The sequence goes on from QUOH01000057.1 coordinate 404,927, forward strand.
CTTAAGCAAAAGTATTTAAAATACATAGGGTCTAAAAAAAAAGAAGTACTTTGTACTCAAAAACTTTAATAACTCGAAAACTAAAATATTCTAAAATGGTATTACATGGTCATTTTTAAGCTCTTGTAATGCTCTACAACCCGATTTAAAACGTAAGTATTTAAAATATAAAGAGTTTTAAAAAAAAAAGAAGTATTTGTACACTAAATTTTTTATAACTCGAAAACTAACAAATTCTAAAATGGTATAACATTGTCATTTTTAAGCACTTTTATTGCTCTACAACCCGATTTAAAACTTAAGTATTTAAAATATATAGAGTATTTAAAAAAAGAGAAGTATTTGTACACAAAATTTTTAATAACTCGAAAACTAACAAATTCTAAAATGGTATACCATTGTCATTTTTAAGCACTTTTATTGCTCTACATCCTGATTTAAGACTTAAGTATTTAAAATTTATAGAGTTTAAAAAAAAAGAAGGAATCTGTACACAAAAACTTCAGTTACTCGTTAACAAGCAATTTTAAAAATGTTTTAATACTGACATTCTTAAGCTCTTTAAATGCTCTAAAATTCTATACTAAACTTAAGTATTTAAAACTTATAGATTTTCTAAAAAAAAAGAAAGAAGCTGTACACATAAACTATAATTTCTCAAAGACACACTTATTTTAAAATGTTTTTAAATAGCTATTTTAAAGCTCTTTTTATGCTTAATAACATGATCTTAAGCCAAAGTATTTAAAATACATAGGGTTTAAAAAAAGAAGAAGTACTTTGTACTCAAATCTTTAATAACTCGAAAACTAAAATATTCTAAAATGGTATTACATGGTCATTTTTAAGCTCTTGTAATGCTCTACAACCCGATTTAAAACTTAAGTATTTAAAATATATAGAGTATTTAAAAAAAGAGAAGTATTTGTACACAAAATTTTTAATAACTCGAAAACTAACAAATTCTAAAATGGTATACCATTGTCATTTTTAAGCACTTTTATTGCTCTACATCCTGATTTAAGACTTAAGTATTTAAAATGTATAGAGTTTAAAAAAAAAGAAGGAATCTGTGCACAAAAACTTCAGTTACTCGTTAACAAGCAATTTTAAAAATGTTTTAATATTGTCATTTTAAAGCTCATTAAATTCTCTAAACTTCTATACTAAACTTAATTATTTAAAACTTATAGGTTTTCTAAAAAAAAAAGAAAGAAGCTGTACACATAAACTATAATTTCTCAAAGACAAACTTATTTTAAAATGTTTTTAAATAGCTATTTTAAAGCTCTTTTTATGCTTAATAACATGATCTTAAGCCAAAGTATTTAAAATACATAGGGTTTAAAAAAAGAAGAAGTACTTTGTACTCAAATCTTTAATAACTCGAAAACTAAAATATTCTAAAATGGTATAACATGGTCATTTTTAAGCTCTTTTAATGCTCTACAACCCGATTTAAAACTTAAGTATTTAAAATATAAAGAGTTTTAAAAAAAAAGAAGTATTTGTACACTAAATTTTTAATAACTCGAAAACTAACAAATTCTAAAATGGTATAACATGGTCATTTTTAAGCACTTTTATTGCTCTACATCCTGATTTAAGACTTAAGTATTTAAAATATATAGAGTTTAAAAAAAAAGAAGGAATCTGTACACAAAAACTTTAGTTACTCGATAACAAGCAATTTTAAAAATGTTTTAATACTGACATTCTTAAGCTCTTTAAATGCTCTAAAATTCTATACTAAACTTAAGTATTTAAAACTTATAGGTTTTCTAAAAAAAAAGAAAGAAGCTGTACACATAAACTATAATTTCTCAAAGACAAACTTATTTTAAAATGTTTTTAAATAGCTATTTTAATGCTCTTTTAATGCTTAATAACATGATCTTAAGCAAAAGTATTTAAAATACATAGGGTCTAAAAAAAAAGAAGTACTTTGTACTCAAAAACTTTAATAACTCGAAAACTAAAATATTCTAAAATGTTGTAATGTGGTAATTTTTGAGCTCTTTTAATGCTCTATAAACTGATTTAAAACTTAAGTATTTAAAATATATAGAGTATTTAAAAAAAGAGAAGTATTTGTACACAAAATTTTTAATAACTCGAAAACTAACAAATTCTAAAATGGTATAACATTGTCATTTTTAAGCACTTTTATTGCTCTACAACCCGATTTAAAACTTAAGTATTTAAAATATATAGAGTATTTAAAAAAAAAGAAGTATTTGTACACAAAATTTTTAATAACTCGAAAACTAACAAATTCTAAAATGGTATAACATTGTCATTTTTAAGCACTTTTATTGCTCTACATCCTGATTTAAGACTTAAGTATTTAAAATATATAGAGTTTAAAAAAAAAGAAGGAATCTGTACACAAAAACTTCAATTACTCGATAACAAGCAATTTTAAAAATGTTTTAATACTGACATTCTTAAGCTCTTTAAATGCTCTAAAATTCTATACTAAACTTAAGTATTTAAAACTTATAGGTTTTCTAAAAAAAAAAGAAAGAAGCTGTACACATAAACTATAATTTCTCAAAGACAAACTTATTTTAAAATGTTTTTAAATAGCTATTTTAAAGCTCTTTTAATGCTTAACAACATGATGTTAAGCAAAAATATTTAAAATACATAGGGTGTCTAAAAAAAAGAAGTACTTTGTACTCAAAAACTTTAATAACTCGAAAACTAACAGATTCTAAAATGGTATAACATGGTAATTTTTAATTCCTTTTAATTCTCTACACCCTGATTTAAAACTTAACTATTTAAAATATATAGAGTATTTAAAAAAAAAGAAGTATTTGTACACAAAAACTTTAATAACTCGAAAACTAACAAATTCTAAAATGGTATAACATTGTCATTTTTAAGCCCTTTTAATGCTCTACAACCTGATTTAAAACTTAACTATTTAAAATATATAGAGTATTTAAAAAAAAAGAAGTATTTGTACACAAAAACTTTAATAACTCGAAAACTAACAAATTCTAAAATGGTATAACATGGTCATTTTTAAGCACTTTTAATGCTCTACAACCTTATTTAAGACTTAGGTATTTAAAATATATAGAGTTTAAAAAAAAAGAAGGAAGCTGTACACAAAAATTTTAATTACTCGATAACAAGCAATTTTAAAAATGTTTTAATACTGACATTCTTAAGCTCTTTAAATTCTCTAAACTTCTATACAAAACTTAAATATTTAAAACTTATAGGTTTTCTAAAAAAAAAAGAAAGAAGCTGTACACATAAACTATAATTTCTCAAAGACAAACTTATTTTAAAATGTTTTTAAATAGCTATTTTAATGCTCTTTTAATGCTTAATAACATGATCTTAAGCAAAAGTATTTAAAATACATAGGGTCTAAAAAAAAAGAAGTACTTTGTACTCAAAAACTTTAATAACTCGAAAACTAAAATATTCTATAATGTTGTAATGTGGTAATTTTTGAGCTCTTTTAATGCTCTATAAACTGATTTAAAACTTAAGTATTTAAAATATATAGAGTATTTAAAAAAAGAGAAGTATTTGTACACAAAATTTTTAATAACTCGAAAACTAACAAATTCTAAAATGGTATAACATTGTCATTTTTAAGCACTTTTATTGCTCTACAACCCGATTTAAAACTTAAGTATTTAAAATATATAGAGTATTTAAAAAAAGAGAAGTATTTGTACACAAAATTTTTAATAACTTGAAAACTAACAAATTCTAAAATGGTATAACATTGTCATTTTTAAGCACTTTTATTGCTCTACATCCTGATTTAAGACTTAAGTATTTAAAATTTATAGAGTTTAAAAAAAAAAAGGAATCTGTACACAAAAACTTCAGTTACTCGTTAACAAGCAATTTTAAAAATGTTTTAATACTGACATTCTTAAGCTCTTTAAATGCTCTAAAATTCTATACTAAACTTAAGTATTTAAAACTTATAGATTTTCTAAAAAAAAAGAAAGAAGCTGTACACATAAACTATAATTTCTCAAAGACAAACTTATTTTAAAATGTTTTTAAATAGCTATTTTAATGCTCTTTTAATGCTTAATAACATGATCTTAAGCAAAAGTATTTAAAATACATAGGGTCTAAAAAAAAAGAAGTACTTTGTACTCAAAAACTTTAATAACTCGAAAACTAAAATATTCTAAAATGGTATTACATGGTCATTTTTAAGCTCTTGTAATGCTCTACAACCCGATTTAAAACGTAAGTATTTAAAATATAAAGAGTTTTAAAAAAAAAAGAAGTATTTGTACACTAAATTTTTAATAACTCGAAAACTAACAAATTCTAAAATGGTATAACATTTCATTTTTAAGCACTTTTATTGCTCTACAACCCGATTTAAAACTTAAGTATTTAAAATATATAGAGTATTTAAAAAAAGAGAAGTATTTGTACACAAAATTTTTAATAACTCGAAAACTAACAAATTCTAAAATGGTATACCATTGTCATTTTTAAGCACTTTTATTGCTCTACATCCTGATTTAAGACTTAAGTATTTAAAATTTATAGAGTTTAAAAAAAAAGAAGGAATCTGTACACAAAAACTTCAGTTACTCGTTAACAAGCAATTTTAAAAATGTTTTAATACTGACATTCTTAAGCTCTTTAAATGCTCTAAAATTCTATACTAAACTTAAGTATTTAAAACTTATAGATTTTCTAAAAAAAAAGAAAGAAGCTGTACACATAAACTATAATTTCTCAAAGACAAACTTATTTTAAAATGTTTTTAAATAGCTATTTTAAAGCTCTTTTTATGCTTAATAACATGATCTTAAGCCAAAGTATTTAAAATACATAGGGTTTAAAAAAAGAAGAAGTACTTTGTACTCAAATCTTTAATAACTCGAAAACTAAAATATTCTAAAATGGTATTACATGGTCATTTTTAAGCTCTTGTAATGCTCTACAACCCGATTTAAAACTTAAGTATTTAAAATATATAGAGTATTTAAAAAAAGAGAAGTATTTGTACACAAAATTTTTAATAACTCGAAAACTAACAAATTCTAAAATGGTATACCATTGTCATTTTTAAGCACTTTTATTGCTCTACATCCTGATTTAAGACTTAAGTATTTAAAATGTATAGAGTTTAAAAAAAAAGAAGGAATCTGTGCACAAAAACTTCAGTTACTCGTTAACAAGCAATTTTAAAAATGTTTTAATATTGTCATTTTAAAGCTCATTAAATTCTCTAAACTTCTATACTAAACTTAATTATTTAAAACTTATAGGTTTTCTAAAAAAAAAAAGAAAGAAGCTGTACACATAAACTATAATTTCTCAAAGACAAACTTATTTTAAAATGTTTTTAAATAGCTATTTTAAGCTCTTTTAATGCTTAATAACATGATCTTAAGCAAAAGTATTTAAAATACATAGGGTCTAAAAAAAAGAAGTACTTTGTACTCAAAAACTTTAATAACTCGAAAACTAAAATATTCTAAAATGGTATTACATGGTCATTTTTAAGCTCTTGTAATGCTCTACAACCCGATTTAAAACGTAAGTATTTAAAATATAAAGAGTTTTAAAAAAAAAAGAAGTATTTGTACACTAAATTTTTTATAACTCGAAAACTAACAAATTCTAAAATGGTATAACATTGTCATTTTTAAGCACTTTTATTGCTCTACAACCCGATTTAAAACTTAAGTATTTAAAATATATAGAGTATTTAAAAAAAGAGAAGTATTTGTACACAAAATTTTTAATAACTCGAAAACTAACAATTCTAAAATGGTATACCATTGTCATTTTTAAGCACTTTTATTGCTCTACATCCTGATTTAAGACTTAAGTATTTAAAATTTATAGAGTTTAAAAAAAAAGAAGGAATCTGTACACAAAAACTTCAGTTACTCGTTAACAAGCAATTTTAAAAATGTTTTAATACTGACATTCTTAAGCTCTTTAAATGCTCTAAATTCTATACTAAACTTAAGTATTTAAAACTTATAGATTTTCTAAAAAAAAAGAAAGAAGCTGTACACATAAACTATAATTTCTCAAAGACAAACTTATTTTAAAATGTTTTTAAATAGCTATTTTAAAGCTCTTTTTATGCTTAATAACATGATCTTAAGCCAAAGTATTTAAAATACATAGGGTTTAAAAAAAGAAGAAGTACTTTGTACTCAAATCTTTAATAACTCGAAAACTAAAATATTCTAAAATGGTATTACATGGTCATTTTTAAGCTCTTGTAATGCTCTACAACCCGATTTAAAACGTAAGTATTTAAAATATAAAGAGTTTTTAAAAAAAAAGAAGTATTTGTACACTAAATTTTTAATAACTCGAAAACTAACAAATTCTAAAATGGTATAACATGGTCATTTTTAAGCTCTTTTAATGCTCTACAACCCGATTTAAAACTTAAGTATTTAAAATATATAGAGTTTTTAAAAAAAAAGAAGTATATGTACACAAAATTTTTAATAACTCGAAAACTAACATATTTTAAAATGGTATAACATGGTCATTTTTAAGCTCTTTTAATGCTCTACAACCCGATTTAAAACTTAAGTATTTAAAATATATAGAGTTTTTAAAAAAAAAGAAGTATTTGTACACAAAATTTTTAATAACTCGAAAACTAACAAATTCTAAAATGGTATAACATGGTCATTTTTAAGCACTTTTATTGCTCTACATCCTGATTTAAGACTTAAGTATTTAAAATATATAGAGTTTAAAAAAAAAGAAGGAATCTGTACACAAAAACTTCAGTTACTCGATAACAAGCAATTTTAAAAATGTTTTAATACTGACATTCTTAAGCTCTTTAAATGCTCTAAAATTCTATACAAAACTTAAGTATTTAAAACTTATAGGTTTTCTAAAAAAAAAAGAAAGAAGCTGTACACATAAACTATAATTTCTCAAAGACTAACTTATTTTAAAATGTTTTTAAATAGCTATTTTAAAGCTCTTTTAATGCCCAATAACATGATCTTAAGCAAAAGTATTTAAAATACATAGGGTCTAAAAAAAAAGAAGTACTTTGTACTCAAAAACTTTAATAACTCGAAAACTAAAATATTCTATAATGTTGTAATGTGGTAATTTTTGAGCTCTTTTAATGCTCTATAAACTGATTTAAAACTTAAGTATTTAAAATATATAGAGTATTTAAAAAAGAGAAGTATTTGTACACAAAATTTTTAATAACTCGAAAACTAACAAATTCTAAAATGGTATAACATTGTCATTTTTAAGCACTTTTATTGCTCTACAACCCGATTTAAAACTTAAGTATTTAAAATATATAGAGTATTTAAAAAAAGAGAAGTATTTGTACACAAAATTTTTAATAACTGAAAACTAACAAATTCTAAAATGGTATAACATTGTCATTTTTAAGCACTTTTATTGCTCTACATCCTGATTTAAGACTTAAGTATTTAAAATTTATAGAGTTTAAAAAAAAAAAAGGAATCTGTACACAAAAACTTCAGTTACTCGATAACAAGCAATTTTAAAAATGTTTTAATACTGACATTCTTAAGCTCTTTAAATGCTCTAAAATTCTATACTAAACTTAAGTATTTAAAACTTATAGGTTTTCTAAAAAAAAAGAAAGAAGCTGTACACATAAACTATAATTTCTCAAAGACAAACTTATTTTAAAATGTTTTTAAATAGCTATTTTAAAGCTCTTTTATGCTTAATAACATGATCTTAAGCCAAAGTATTTAAAATACATAGGGTTTAAAAAAAGAAGTACTTTGTACTCAAAAACTTTAATAACTCCCGAAAATAACAAATTCTAAAATGGCATGACATGGTCATTTTTAAGCTCTTTTAATGCTCTATAAACTGATTTAAAACTTAAGTATTTAAAATATATAGAGTATTTAAAAAAAAAGAAGTATTTGTACACAAAATTTTTAATAACTCGAAAACTAACAAATTCTAAAATGGTATAACATGGTCATTTTTAAGCACTTTTATTGCTCTACATCCTGATTTAAGACTTAAGTATTTAAAATATATAGAGTTTAAAAAAAAAGAAGGAATCTGTACACAAAAACTTTAGTTACTCGTTAACAAGCAATTTTAAAAATGTTTTAATACTGACATTCTTAAGCTCTTTAAATGCTCTAAAATTCTATACTAAACTTAAGTATTTAAAACTTATAGGTTTTCTAAAAAAAAAAGAAAGAAGCTGTACACATAAACTATAATTTCTCAAAGACAAACTTATTTTAAAATGTTTTTAAATAGCTATTTTAAAGCTCTTTAAATGCCCAAAAACATGATGTTCAGAAAGAATATTGACAATACATAGGGTGTAAAAAAAAAGAAGTTCTTTGTACTCAAAAACTTTAATAACTCGAAAACTAACATATTCTAAAATGGTATAACATTGTCATTTTTAAGCTCTTTTAATGCTCTACAACCCGATTTAAAACTTAAGTATTTAAAATGTTTAGAGTTTAAAAAAAAAAGAAGGAATCTGTGCACAAAAAATTCAATTACTCGATAACAAGCAATTTTAAAAATGTTTTAATATTGTCATTTTAAAGCTCATTTAATGCTCTAAAATCTTATGCTAAACTAAAGTATTTAAAACATATAGGTTTTCTAAAAAAAAAGAAAGAAGCTGTACACATAAACTATAATTTCTCAAAGACAAACTTATTTTAAAGTGTTTTTAAATAGCTATTTAAAAGCTCTTTTAATGCCTAATAACATGATCTTAAGCAAAAGTATTTAAAATACATAGGGTTTAAAAAAAAAAGAAGTACGTTGTACTCAAAAACTTTAATAACTCCTAAAAAAACAAATTCTGAAATGGTATAACATGGTCATTTTTAAGCTCTTTTATTGCTCTACAACCTGATTTAAGACTTAAGTATTTAAAATATATAGAGTTTAAAATAAAAGAAGGAATCTGTACACAAAAACTTCAGTTACTCGATAACAAGCAATTTAAAAATGTTTTAATATTGTCATTTTAAGCACTTTAATGCTTAATAACATGATCTTAAGCAAAAGTATTTAAAATACATAGGGTCTAAAAAAAAAAGAAGTACTTTGTACTCAAAAACTTTAATAACTCGAAAACTAAAATATTCTAAAATGGTATACATGGTCATTTTTAAGCTCTTGTAATGCTCTACAACCCGATTTAAAACGTAAGTATTTAAAATATAAAGAGTTTTAAAAAAAAAGAAGTATTTGTACACTAAATTTTAATAACTCGAAAACTAACAAATTCTAAAATGGTATAACATGGTCATTTTAAGCACTTTTATTGCTCTACATCCTGATTTAAGACTTAAGTATTAAAATATATAGAGTTTAAAATAAAAGAAGAATCTGTACACAAAAACTTCAGTTACTCGATAACAAGCAATTTTAAAATGTTATAATACTGACATTCTTAAGCTCTTTAAATGCTCTAAAATTCTATACTAAACCTAATTATTTAAAACTTATAGGTTTTCTAAAAAAAAAAGAAAGTAGCTGTACACATAAACTATAATTTCTCAAAGACAAACCTATTTTAAAATGTTTTTAAATAGCTATTTTATGCTCTTTTAATGCTTAATAACATGATCTTAAGCAAAAGTATTTAAAATACATAGGGTTTAAAAAAAAAGAAGAACGTTGTACTCAAAAACTTTAATAACTCCCAAAAAAACAAATTCTGAAATTGTATAACATGGTCATTTTTAAGCACTTTTATTGCTCTACATCCTGATTTAAGACTTAAGTATTTAAAATATATAGAGTTTAAAAAAAAAGGAATCTGTACACAAAAAACTTCAGTTACTCGATAACAAGCAATTTTAAAAATGTGTTAATATTGTCATTTTAAAGCACTTTTAATGCTTAATAACATGATCTTAAGCAAAAGTATTTAAAATAATAGGGTTTAAAAAAAAAAGAAGTACTTTGTACTCAAAAACTTTAATAACTCGAAAACTAAATATTCTAAAATGTTGTAATGTGGAAATTTTTAAGCTCTTTTAATGCTCTATAACTGATTTAAAACTTAAGTATTTAAAATATATAGAGTTTTTTAAAAAAAAGAAGTATTTGTACACTAAATTTTTTAATAACTCGAAACTAACAAATTCTAAAATGGTATACATGGTCATTTTTAAGCACTTTTATGCTCTACATCCCGATTTAAGACTTAAGTATTAAAAATATAAGAGTTTAAAAAAAAAAGAAGAATCTGTACACAAAAACTTCAGTTACTCGATAACAAGCAATTTTAGAATGTTTTAATACTGACTGTATCTGCCAAAATTCCTCCAACATGGAGTCCTCCGGCGATTGGATTAAGCTTAATTATGAGGGAGGGTGAAAGGTGAATTAGAATTAAATTAAAACACGTGGTTGCGCCAATAAGTGCATGCTTTATTGGCTCTCAGGGAAAAAGCCTTGCAGCAAAAACATGGTTGTTATTAATACAATGGACGACGATGGATCACGGATTGTGGCCGTGATAAACTTCTCGTCATGATTAAACTTGATGGTCAATCTCGTTGAAGAAATAGAAATTATATCTCTCAAACGTTAATATGCCGCCTCTACGTCTTTCTATCGTATTTAATTAATTCTGTAAGATACTTCGCTTACAGATAAACTCCTTGTCTTTCTATGTATTTAAAATATCTATAAGATACTTCGCTTAACAGATAAACTCCTGTCTTTCTATGAATCCTCTCTCGCTCCATTGCCTCAATTAATTGAATCCAAGTGTCCTCGTAGGCGTCCAGCGGTGGACTAGACCGAAATGTCTTTTTTTATGAGCCCTGCAGGGTTCTCTCACTCGACGGTCGAGTGGTGGGGGTTATAGATGCTAGTTACTAGTAACTCTATCGATTTAGGGGCGCATAGTAAATCTCGTATTTTAGTTACAATCGATTTCGGCTAGGATCGATTCCGATCGTACACTGACATTCTTAAGCTCTTTAAAATGCTCTAAAATTCTATACTAAAAACTTAATATTTAAAACTTATAGGTTTTCTAAAAAAAAAGAAAGAAGCTGTACACATAAACTATAATTTCTCAAAGACAAACCTAGTTTAAAATGTTTTTAAATAGCTATTTAATGCTCTTTAATGCTTAATAACATGATCTTAAGCAAAAGTTTTTAAAATACATAAGGTGTCAAAAAAAAAAAGTACTTTGTACCAAAAACTTTAATAACTCCCAAAATAACAAATTCTAAAATAGTATAACATGGTCATTTTTAAGCTCTTTTATTGCTCTACATCCTGATTTAAAACTTAGTATTTAAATGTATAGAGGTTTTGTTAAAAAAAAGAAGGAATCTGTGCACCAAAACTTCATTACTCGATAACAAGCAATTTAACAATGTTTTACTATTGTCATTTTAAAGCTCATTAA
>QUOH01000057.1:417438-458792 GCA_010416925.1 Polistes metricus
AGAGCTGCCATCGCGCTTAAAGAAGATTTCTATGTAGACGACTTGTTAACCGGAGCGCGTACGGTTAGGGAAGCGAAGCAAGTCCGCGACGAGTTAATAAGTAATAACCGCAGGGGCAGGCATGCATTTGCGGCAATGGGCGTCAAATGCGCGAGATTCTAAAGGACTTAGATACCGCAGATAATAACATCATAAATTTAGATTCGTCAGGAACGATAAAAACCATTAGGTGTTAATTGGAACGCGGCCGAAGACAACATAGGCTATACGGTAAAGCGAGCAGCTGATCCATCGAAGGTTACTAAGCGTGTTATTTTCCGAAATTTCTCAGTTATTCGACCCGCTAGGTTTATTAGGACCGGTAGTAATCAACGCGAAATTGATGATGCAACGGCTATGGCAATTAAAATCAACATGGGACGAAGATATCCCCGCCGATATATATAAAATATGGCAGGAGTTCCGCCAAAATCTCCACACGCTCGAGGAGATAAGGTTCGCGCGCAACATAGCAGGTGATGGAGAAGAAATGGAAATGCATGGTTTTTGTGACGCGAGCGAAAGGGCTTACGGCGCGTGCATTTATGTTAAAACGTTAGGAAAAAATCCCACTTTACGATTAGTCTGCGCCAAATCCAAGGTAGCGCCGCTTAAAACGCAATCGCTTCCGCGACTAGAACTTTGCGGCGCCTTAATACTTTCGCGTCTCTTTAAGGCCACTAAAACGCTTTGCGTAGAAATGATTTCTGCCGTACAATATTTTGGACGGACTCTACGGTAGTTTTTGCATTAGCTCAACACTCCGCCTCACACGTTAAAAACCTACTTAGCACATCGCGTAGCTGAAATTCAAGAGAGCACAGCTCGCGAGCTGTGGCGTCATGTATCGTCCGAACATAACCCCGCGGATTTAATTTCTCGCGGCGTTACACCTGCCGAACTCCGTGAAAGTAAGCTCTGGAAGTCCGGTCCTGTATGGCTTATCCAGCCGGAATCAAATTGGCCGCATAGTAGATTAGAACCAATCGAAATCCCGGAAAAGAAAAGGATTGTAACTCACGCAAGGGTAGCTACTCCGTTCGAACTATTTAGACGGTACTCCTCGTTCGTCAAATTAAAGCGCATTATCGCGTATTGCGTTAGATTCGCACGTAACTCGCGCAATTTAAAAGAGAAAAGAATAATGGGTGAGTTAACCGTGGACGAATTGAAAGGCGCGGAAATAATCGCGATTAGATTGATACAGGAAGAAGCATTTCCCGAGATCATCAAATTAATCAAGTCCGGTAAAGAGGTTTGCGCATCATTCTCCGTACTTAGCCCGTTTGTAGACAATTTAGGAATATTAAGAGTTGGAGGTAGATTGGCAAGGAGCAACTTGCCATACGAGCAAAGGCATCCCGCATTATTGCCGAAAGACCATACAATTACAAACGCGATAATACGCGAAAAGCACCATCAAATAGGGCACGGTGGTACGCAAGCCACTTTGAACGCACTTCGCGAATCGTTTTGGCCAATAAATGGGCGAAGTAGCGTTAAGCGCGTAATATATAAATGCATTACTTGTCGACGTTTAAAACCCGCTACGCCGCAATATCCTATGAGTGATCTACCTGCCAGTCGTCTTCTACCGAATCGTCCGTTTATCCACACCGGCGTAGATTTCTGCGGTCCGTTATTCATCAAGGAAAGGCAACACCGGAACCGTGGTCGCGCGAAAATATATGTGGCGGTATTCGTCTGTTTTAGCACCAAGGCCGTTCATTTAGAACTCGTGAATGATCTAACGACTGAAGCATTTTTAGCAGCTTTGCGTAGATTTATGGCACGCCGTGGAAAATGTTCGGACATATATTCCGACAACGCGACTAATTTCGTAGGTGCGGCGAACGAACTAGAAGCGCGCGTATCGCGAAGTTTGGTAAATGAAGGAATCAAGTGGCATTTCATCCCACCCCGTTCCTCCCATTTTGGAGGTCTATGGGAGGCGGCCGTAAAATCATTTAAATATCATCTAGTTCGAATTATAGGCGAGACATTGCTATCTTACGAGGCATTATTAACATACGTCCTCGAGATAGAGGCGATTCTTAACTCGCGTCCTATCACGCCTCTGTCTAATGACCCGAATGATTTGCGCGCTCTTACACCTGGGCATTTTCTAATTGGAAATTCGTTTACGAGTTTGCCAGAGGACGAATACAGGGATATACCATCCGGGCGCCTGTCCCAATGGCAGCACGTACAGCAGATGAGACAGCATTTTTGGAACCGATGGAATAAGGAATATTTGAACGAGCAGACGGTCCGTAAAAAATGGCACAGAGGCACAGCAGACAAAATAAGTCCGGGTACACTAGTCATCTTGCGAGAAGATAATTCCCCTCCACTCAAATGGTCATTAGGACGTATCGCGGAAGTACATAAAGGAGCCGACGGTATAGCACGCGTGGCGAGCGTAAAAACTGCCAACGGTCTTGTAAAGCGCGGTATTAAACGTCTTTCTCCTTTACCAAGCGATTTATATAAAAAAAAAAAAAGGTTTTTTCTTTTTGTAATTCAGTCGCGTTAATTACTGAATATGTATTGTAATATGCGGTTAACAGTATGTATATATAGTTTATAATTTGTATTTAAGTGTGCGCATTTTGGTTTTTAAATTTTTAACGGTGCCCGTTCAAGGGGGGGAGTATGTTGCGTATCCCACGCAACGAGTGAGTAGGGCGAAGCACCTAGGCGCGTACGGCCCTGCCAAAGCGTTAGACGCGTGCGACAAAGCAATATCGTTGTTTTTAGTGGTAACCACGGTAGCGCTAAGATGCCTGCAAGGGCTCTTTCTTTATTCTAGCTCGCGTTCTCCCACTACATTTATCACGCCAATCATATGTATCGACAGCCGCGTTATGCTTGGACTTTTCGGTGATTGGTGCAGCATTGCATCGCCTTTGGTATAAAAGCCAGCGCGTTTATGCGCCGGTTGTCACTCTGGATTCATCGCTCGAGATTCATCTAGCTGAGACTTGCGAGAACTACTTCAAGGAGAATTCTTTGTATTGCGTAATACCATATCATCTAAGTTCGGCCAGCGACAAGGGACAAAGGTCCTGCACGTGGCCAGAATTATCCGGATTTGTGGATTCTTCTTCATCGTTTTCAACCAGGGTTTTTATGCCGACGCAACCTGACGCAGACGAGCCAATAAAGCGTACTTTTTAGTACTGATTGGGCTCAAATAAAGTTGTTATTGTGTTCTTTATTTTCCTATCCTCCTTCCCGTTAATAAGGAATCTCGATATCACTCGTAAGGGCATTTTTCGATTCACTACTATCCACTGGAGTACCGATTAAGGCATCGGTCGCATCAACAACCATGTTATACTATTTTAGAATTTGTTAGTTTTCGAGTTATTAAAATTTTGTGTACAAATACTTCTTTTTTTTTAAATACCCTATATATTTTAAATACTTAGGTTTTAAATCAGTTTATAGAGCATTAAAAGAGCTCAAAAATTACCACATTACAACATTTTAGAATATTTTAGTTTTCGAGTTATTAAAGTTTTTGAGTACAAAGTACTTCTTTTTTTTAGACCCTATGTATTTTAAATACTTTTGCTTAAGATCATGTTATTAAGCATTAAAAGAGCATTAAAATAGCTTTTTAAAAACATTTTAAAATAAGTTTGTCTTTGAGAAATTATAGTTTATGTGTACAGCTTCTTTCTTTTTTTTTAGAAAACCTATAAGTTTTAAATAATTAAGTTTAGTATAGAAGTTTAGAGAATTTAATGAGCTTTAAAATGACAATATTAAAACATTTTTAAAATTGCTTGTTATCGAGTAATTGAAGCTTTTGTGCACAGATTCCTTCTTTTTTTTTAAACTCTATACATTTTAAATACTTAAGTTTTAAATCAGGATGTAGAGCAATAAAGAGCTTAAAAATTACCATGTTATACTATTTTAGAATTTGTTAGTTTTCGAGTTATTAAAAATTTAGTGTACAAATACTTCTTTGTTTTTAAAAACTTTTATATTTTAAATACTTAAGTTTTAAATCGGGTTGTAGAGCAATAAAAGTGCTTAAAAATGACAATGTTATACCATTTTAGAATTTGTTAGTTTTCGAGTTATTAAAAATTTTGTGTACAAATACTTCTCTCTTTTTAAATACTCTATATATTTTAAATACTTAAGTTATAAATCAGTTTATAGAGCATTATAAGAGCTTAAAAATGACCATGTTATGCCATTTTAGAACTTGTTATTTTGGGAGTTAATAAAGTTTTTGAGTACAAAGTACTTCTTCTTTTTTTAAACTCTATGTATTTTAAATACTTTTGCTTAAGATCATGTTATTAAGCATTAAAAGAGCTTTAAAATAGCTATTTAAAAACATTTTAAAATAAGTTTGTCTTTGAGAAATTATAGTTTATGTGTACAGCTTCTTTCTTTTTTTTTAGAAAATCTTTAAGTTTTAAATACTTAAGTTTAATATAGAATTTTAGAGCATTTAAAGAGCTTAAGAATGTCAGTATTAAAACATTTTTAAAATTGCTTGTTATCGAGTAACTGAAGTTTTTGTGTACAGATTCCTTCTTTTTTTTAAAAAACCCTATATATTTAAAATACTAAAGGTTTAAATTAGGTATTAAAGCATTAACAGAGCTATAAAATTACCACATTACAACATTTTAGAATATGTTAGTTTTCGAGTTATTAAAGTTTTTGAGTACAAAGTACTTCTTTTTTTTAACACCCTATGTATTTTCAATATTTTTGCTTAACATCATGTTTTTGGGCATTAAAAGAGCTTTTAAATAGCTATTTTAAAACATTTTAAAATATGTTAAGCTTTTAAAAATTGTAATTTATGTTTATAGATTCTTTATTTTTTTTTAGAAAACGTATAAGTTTTAAATACTTAAGTTTAGCATAAGATTTTAGAGCATTTAATGAGCTTTAAAATGACAATATTAAAACATTTTTAAAATTGCTTGTTATCGAGTAATTGAAGTTTTTGTGCACAGATTCCTTCTTTTTTTTTTAAACTCTATACATTTTAAATACTTAAGTTTTAAATCAGGATGTAGAGCAATAAAAGAGCTTAAAAATTACCATTGTTGCGTATCCCACGCAACGAGTGAGTATGGCGAAGCACCTAGGCGCGTACGGCCCTGCCAAAGCGTTAGACGCGTGCGACAAAGCAATATCGTTGTTTTTAGTGGTAACCACGGTAGCGCTAAGATTCCTGCAAGGGCTCTTTCTTTATTCTAGCTCGCGTTCTCCCACTACATTTATCACGCTAATCATATGTATCGACAGCTGCGTTATGCTCGGACTTTTCGGTGATTGGTGCAGCATTGCATCGCCTTTTGGTATAAAAGCCAGCGCGTTTTTGCGCCGGTTGTCACTCTGGATTCATCGCTCGAGATTCATCTAGCTGAGACTTGCGAGAACTACTTCAAGGAGAATTCTTTGTATTGCGTAATACCATATCATCTAAGTTCGGCCAGCGACAAGGGTCAAAGGTCTTGCACGTGGCCAGAATTATCCGGATTTGTGGATTCTTCTTCATCGTTTTCAACCAGGGTTTTTATGCCGAAAGGCTTTTCCCTGACGAGCCAATAAAGCGTACTTTTTAGTACTGATTGGGCTCAAATAAAGTTGTTATTGTGTTCTTTATTTTCCTATCCTCCTTCCCATTAATAAGGAATCTCGATATCACTCGTAAGGGCATTTTTCGATTCACTACTATCCACTGGAGTACCGATTAAGGCATCGGTCGCATCAACATTTTGGTCCTTCGAGCCGGATCGAGGGAGCTTCCTCCCCACTCTTCGTCCGGCGTCTATTGTGCATACAGTCTTCTTCAACGGAGGAGAAAGAGGCAACGGAAGACTTCCGATCGAGCAACAAAGGAGGTATTGCATCATCGCTACAAGCCGAGAAGCTTCTATTGTTCCGGTGCGTGAGTACGCTGCACGGGACGCCTTATTCAGAGGATTCACGTGAGTTTTGTGATTTCTGTTGCTTGATCATTCTTCGAAGTTGTATTTTTCCCCCTCTTTTCTCTTCTTAATTTTGCCTTTTGTCGTGAAAATGCCTCGTTCGAGTAGTGCACGTGGTGATGTTGAGCGCGTTATACGTAGATTCGAGTATGTAAAGAAAGAATTCGCGCAATTTCAAAAGGCGGTGAGCGAGATAGATCATACCAACCCGCGCGATATAATGAAATTAAAGCTTAGAATTTCCAAAGTTGATAAGAATGTGGCAATATTAGAGGAGTTGATAGAAAAGACTTCCGGTGAAACGATGGGAACGCTGGTTGACGAAATTCACAATCATGTCGAGTCAGTCATCGACGCCAGGGCGGAGGCGGAATTGATCATTAATAGAGCTGAATCGGTAGCCACTTTAGACACAAATGCGCCTACTACGAATCTATTGTCTCCAGTTAGCACTACGGTTAGCAATCCGTCCGTAGATAGCATTTACAGAGTACCGGCGGTACAATTACCTCGTTTTGACGGGCAGCATGAGGAATGGCCGAGTTTCGCGGACACGTTTCAATCGGTGATAGGAGATAATCCCGCGATTCGCGATATACAAAAATTTGCATATTTGAAATCATGTTTATCGGGACCGGCCGCGGAGAAAATAAGAGTTTTGGAAATTACCGCGGATAATTATCCGATTGCGTGGAAGACCTTAGTCGAGTGCTATGACAATCCGTTAATATTAATAAATAAGCACGTACGAGCTATTTTAGAGGGTCCCCCTATTGACAGTGAATTTCCCTCGTCTTTAATTGCCGCGTCCGATGCGCTAAGCGCAAATTATAGGGCTTTAGTAGCGACTAAAAAAGTGTTTGTCGATCAATTTGCTATTGCCGCACATCTTTTGCGAGTGGATCCAGCAACACGGCTTCAATGGGAACAACGGTATTCCCGAGATGCTTTACCGACGGTAGACGAATTTGTGATATTTTTGCGCGATCGGGGAAATGCGCTAGTAAACTCCCAGCCGGCAGAACATTCTAAAAGAATTAACAATAGCAGAAGGAACGCACCGTTAGGACCCGAGAGAAATTTTCGCTCAAGGAATTTGATGCGTAACGAGCCGCGGTTTAATTCTCCGCGAAATTGGCCGCGAATTTCCGACCGAGGACAAGTTCAAGCGTATTCCACAAGCGCGACTGTCTCGTGTGGCATATGTCGCGAGAGGCATAACACATCGGAGTGTGAGCAGCTACTGAGAGCCGAGCCCGAGGAGCGCAGAAGAATCGTGGTTAACGCCAATTTGTGTTGTAATTGTTTACAAGCTGGTCACCGCGTATACACATGTATTAAGAATGACTGCTGCAGTAAGTGCAACGGCAAGCATCATGAGTTGTTACATGTGAGAGAGGCCGTTGCAGAAGATGCAGCGGCGGGCATCACGAATTGTTGCGTTCGAACGGCGTCGGCGGTGCAGAATGCACATGTAGAGCTCCATCACTCGCAGGCACCCGCGCTGTTACTAACTGCAGTGGTGCATTTGCTGGATCGCGACGGCAGGCCGCACGAGTGTCGTGTGCTCCTGGATTCGGGTTCCGAAGCACATTTCTTAACGATCCGGTTCGCGAATCTTCTGCGAATAGCCAAACGGGACGTGAATGTACCCATTTCTGGCGTAAACCAAACGGAAACTAGAGTCAAACAGGCAATATTAGCAACGTTGAAATCGCGAACAGAAAATTACGCGTTAGAATTACAATTCTTATTATTACCCACTGTAACGAATAGGTTGCCTTCGCAACGAATTCCGCAAGAAGAATTGACTATACCGGCAGGGATCCAATTGGCAGATCCCAAGTTTTATGAGCCCGCGAATATCGACGCGATTCTCGGTGTCGAGATTTTTGCTTCACTATGGCGCGCAGGTCAGAGCATTAGGTTAAATGAAAATTTAATGGCACAAGGAACTGTACTAGGATGGCTCGTTATGAGCACAGGAAATACGCGCACTCCGCAGAGCGTTAATTGCCACACGGCCACGGTAGATTTGAACTCACAATTGGAAAAATTCTGGAAAATTGAGGAAGTAGCTGAGAGCAGTATTAGGTCGCACGAGGAAAATTTGTGCGAAGCACATTACAGAAGCAACACGCGACGGGATGATACTGGCAGATATATAGTGAGATTGCCCTTTAAGGAAGAAAATCAGTTAGGAGATTCGTATACGAGCGCGTTACGAAGATTTCACGCATTAGAGCGATCATTATCGCGCAAGCCGAAAATTAGAGATGAATATATTAAATTCTTATCCGAATATGAAGAACTAGGGCATATGACAAGGATAGAAGGGGGACTCCACGAAGATAGATTCTATTTACCGCATCATGCTGTATTAAAGCATACTAGTATTACGACCAAATTGCGAGTAGTGTTCGACGCGTCGGCAAAAACCAGCAACGGGAAATCTTTGAATAACGTATTAATGGTTGGCCCAACCATACAGGAGGATCTATTTGCAATTTTAGTAAGATTTAGATCACATGCTATTGCTATTACCGCGGACATCGCGAAGATGTATCGGCAGATAATGATTGATCCGCGCGATCGCAAATATCAAACTATACTGTGGCGTCGACAGGAAAGTGATCCCGTGAAAACATATAGATTAAATACAGTAACCTATGGAACTGCCTCCGCGTCGTTTTTAGCAACTCGTACGTTACATCAACTCGCGAGCGACGAATTTAACAGATTCCCGAGAGCTGCCATCGCGCTTAAAGAAGATTTCTATGTAGACGACTTGTTAACCGGAGCGCGTACGGTTAGGGAAGCGAAGCAAGTCCGCGACGAGTTAATAAGTATAACCGCAGGGGCAGGCATGCATTTGCGGCAATGGGCGTCAAATTGCGCCGAGATTCTAAAGGACTTAGATACCGCAGATAATAACATCATAAATTTAGATTCGTCAGGAACGATAAAAACATTAGGTGTTAATTGGAACGCGGCCGAAGACAACATAGGCTATACGGTAAAGCGAGCAGCTGATCCATCGAAGGTTACTAAGCGTGTTATATTATCCGAAATTTCTCAGTTATTCGACCCGCTAGGTTTATTAGGACCGGTAGTAATCAACGCGAAATTGATGATGCAACGGCTATGGCAATTAAAATCAACATGGGACGAAGATATCCCCGCCGATATATATAAAATATGGCAGGAGTTCCGCCAAAATCTCCACACGCTCGAGGAGATAAGGTTCGCGCGCAACATAGCAGGTGATGGAGAAGAAATGGAAATGCATGGTTTTTGTGATGCGAGCGAAAGGGCTTACGGCGTGTGCATTTATGTTAAAACGTTAGGAAAAAATCCCACTTTACGATTAGTCTGCGCCAAATCCAAGGTAGCGCCGCTTAAAACGCAATCGCTTCCACGACTAGAACTTTGCGGCGCCTTAATACTTTCGCGTCTCTTTAAGGCCACTAAAAACGCTTTGCGTAGAAATGATTTCTGCCGTACAATATTTTGGACGGACTCTACGGTAGTTTTGCATTGGCTCAACACTCCGCCTCACACGTTAAAAACCTACTTAGCACATCGCGTAGCTGAAATTCAAGAGAGCACAGCTCGCGAGCTGTGGCGTCATGTATCGTCCGAACATAACCCCGCGGATTTAATTTCTCGCGGCGTTACACCTGCCGAACTCCGTGAAAGTAAGCTCTGGAAGTCCGGTCCTGTATGGCTTATCCAGCCGGAATC
This sequence comes from Polistes metricus, assembly GCA_010416925.1. Classification (NCBI taxonomy): domain Eukaryota; kingdom Metazoa; phylum Arthropoda; class Insecta; order Hymenoptera; family Vespidae; genus Polistes; species Polistes metricus. The sequence continues at coordinate 427,197 of QUOH01000057.1, forward strand.
AAATTGGCCGCATAGTAGATTAGAACCAATCGAAATCCCGGAAAAGAAAAGGATTGTAACTCACGCAAGGGTAGCTACTCCGTTCGAACTATTTAGACGGTACTCCTCGTTCGTCAAATTAAAGCGCATTATCGCGTATTGCGTTAGATTCGCACGTAACTCGCGCAATTTAAAAGAGAAAAGAATAATGGGTGAGTTAACCGTGGACGAATTGAAAGGCGCGGAAATAATCGCGATTAGATTGATACAGGAAGAAGCATTTCCCGAGATCATCAAATTAATCAAGTCCGGTAAAGAGGTTTGCGCATCATTCTCCGTACTTAGCCCGTTTGTAGACAATTTAGGAATATTAAGAGTTGGAGGTAGATTGGCAAGGAGCAACTTGCCATACGAGCAAAGGCATCCCGCATTATTGCCGAAAGACCATACAATTACAAACGCGATAATACGCGAAAAGCACCATCAAATAGGGCACGGTGGTACGCAAGCCACTTTGAACGCACTTCGCGAATCGTTTTGGCCAATAAATGGGCGAAGTAGCGTTAAGCGCGTAATATATAAATGCATTACTTGTCGACGTTTAAAACCCGCTACGCCGCAATATCCTATGAGTGATCTACCTGCCAGTCGTCTTCTACCGAATCGTCCGTTTATCCACACCGGCGTAGATTTCTGCGGTCCGTTATTCATCAAGGAAAGGCAACACCGGAACCGTGGTCGCGCGAAAATATATGTGGCGGTATTCGTCTGTTTTAGCACCAAGGCCGTTCATTTAGAACTCGTGAATGATCTAACGACTGAAGCATTTTTAGCAGCTTTGCGTAGATTTATGGCACGCCGTGGAAAATGTTCGGACATATATTCCGACAACGCGACTAATTTCGTAGGTGCGGCGAACGAACTAGAAGCGCGCGTATCGCGAAGTTTGGTAAATGAAGGAATCAAGTGGCATTTCATCCCACCCCGTTCCTCCCATTTTGGAGGTCTATGGGAGGCGGCCGTAAAATCATTTAAATATCATCTAGTTCGAATTATAGGCGAGACATTGCTATCTTACGAGGCATTATTAACATACGTCCTCGAGATAGAGGCGATTCTTAACTCGCGTCCTATCACGCCTCTGTCTAATGACCCGAATGATTTGCGCGCTCTTACACCTGGGCATTTTCTAATTGGAAATTCGTTTACGAGTTTGCCAGAGGACGAATACAGGGATATACCATCCGGGCGCCTGTCCCAATGGCAGCACGTACAGCAGATGAGACAGCATTTTTGGAACCGATGGAATAAGGAATATTTGAACGAGCAGACGGTCCGTAAAAAATGGCACAGAGGCACAGCAGACAAAATAAGTCCGGGTACACTAGTCATCTTGCGAGAAGATAATTCCCCTCCACTCAAATGGTCATTAGGACGTATCGCGGAAGTACATAAAGGAGCCGACGGTATAGCACGCGTGGCGAGCGTAAAAACTGCCAACGGTCTTGTAAAGCGCGGTATTAAACGTCTTTCTCCTTTACCAAGCGATTTATATAAAAAAAAAAAAAAAAGGTTTTTTCTTTTTGTAATTCAGTCGCGTTAATTACTGAATATGTATTGTAATATGCGGTTAACAGTATGTATATATAGTTTATAATTTGTATTTAAGTGTGCGCATTTTGGTTATTTAAATTTTTAACGGTGCCCGTTCAAGGGGGGGAGTATGTTGCGTATCCCACGCAACGAGTGAGTAGGGCGAAGCACCTAGGCGCGTACGGCCCTGCCAAAGCGTTAGACGCGTGCGACAAAGCAATATCGTTGTTTTTAGTGGTAACCACGGTAGCGCTAAGATGCCTGCAAGGGCTCTTTCTTTATTCTAGCTCGCGTTCTCCCACTACATTTATCACGCCAATCATATGTATCGACAGCCGCGTTATGCTTGGACTTTTCGGTGATTGGTGCAGCATTGCATCGCCTTTTGGTATAAAAGCCAGCGCGTTTATGCGCCGGTTGTCACTCTGGATTCATCGCTCGAGATTCATCTAGCTGAGACTTGCGAGAACTACTTCAAGGAGAATTCTTTGTATTGCGTAATACCATATCATCTAAGTTCGGCCAGCGACAAGGGACAAAGGTCCTGCACGTGGCCAGAATTATCCGGATTTGTGGATTCTTCTTCATCGTTTTCAACCAGGGTTTTTATGCCGAAAGGCTTTTCCCTGACGAGCCAATAAAGCGTACTTTTTAGTACTGATTGGGCTCAAATAAAGTTGTTATTGTGTTCTTTATTTTCCTATCCTCCTTCCCGTTAATAAGGAATCTCGATATCACTCGTAAGGGCATTTTTCGATTCACTACTATCCACTGGAGTACCGATTAAGGCATCGGTCGCATCAACAACCATGTTATACTATTTTAGAATTTGTTAGTTTTCGAGTTATTAAAAATTTTGTGTACAAATACTTCTTTTTTTTTTAAATACCCTATATATTTTAAATACTTAAGTTTTAAATCAGTTTATAGAGCATTAAAAGAGCTTAAAAATTACCACATTACAACATTTTAGAATATTTTATTTTGGGAGTTATTAAAGTTTTTGAGTACAAAGTACTTCTTTTTTTTTAGACCCTATGTATTTTAAATACTTTTGCTTAAGATCATGTTATTAAGCATTAAAAGAGCATTAAAATAGCTTTTTAAAAACATTTTAAAATAAGTTTGTCTTTGAGAAATTATAGTTTATGTGTACAGCTTCTTTCTTTTTTTTTAGAAAACCTATAAGTTTTAAATAATTAAGTTTAGTATAGAAGTTTAGAGAATTTAATGAGCTTTAAAATGACAATATTAAAACATTTTTAAAATTGCTTGTTATCGAGTAATTGAAGTTTTTGTGCACAGATTCCTTCTTTTTTTTTTAAACTCTATACATTTTAAATACTTAAGTTTTAAATCAGGATGTAGAGCAATAAAAGAGCTTAAAAATTACCATGTTATACTATTTTAGAATTTGTTAGTTTTCGAGTTATTAAAAATTTAGTGTACAAATACTTCTTTGTTTTTAAAAACTTTTTATATTTTAAATACTTAAGTTTTAAATCGGGTTGTAGAGCAATAAAAGTGCTTAAAAATGACAATGTTATACCATTTTAGAATTTGTTAGTTTTCGAGTTATTAAAAATTTTGTGTACAAATACTTCTCTTTTTTTAAATACTCTATATATTTTAAATACTTAAGTTATAAATCAGTTTATAGAGCATTATAAGAGCTTAAAAATGACCATGTTATGCCATTTTAGAATTTGTTATTTTGGGAGTTATTAAAGTTTTTGAGTACAAAGTACTTCTTCTTTTTTTAAACCCTATGTATTTTAAATACTTTTGCTTAAGATCATGTTATTAAGCATTAAAAGAGCTTTAAAATAGCTATTTAAAAACATTTTAAAATAAGTTTGTCTTTGAGAAATTATAGTTTATGTGTACAGCTTCTTTCTTTTTTTTTTAGAAAATCTATAAGTTTTAAATACTTAAGTTTAATATAGAATTTTAGAGCATTTAAAGAGCTTAAGAATGTCAGTATTAAAACATTTTTAAAATTGCTTGTTATCGAGTAACTGAAGTTTTTGTGTACAGATTCCTTCTTTTTTTTAAAAAACCCTATATATTTAAAATACTAAAGGTTTAAATTAGGTATTAAAGCATTAACAGAGCTATAAAATTACCACATTACAACATTTTAGAATATGTTAGTTTTCGAGTTATTAAAGTTTTTGAGTACAAAGTACTTCTTTTTTTTAACACCCTATGTATTTTCAATATTTTTGCTTAACATCATGTTTTTGGGCATTAAAAGAGCTTTAAAAAGGCAATTTTAATACATTTTTAAATAAGTTAGTCTTTGAGAAATTATAATTTATGTTTATAGCTACTTTATATTTTTTTTCAAAAAACCTATAAGTTTTAAATACTTAAGTTTAGCATAAGATTTTAGAGCATTTAATGAGCTTTAAAATGACAATATTAAAACATTTTTAAAATTGCTTGTTATCGAGTAATTGAAGTTTTTGTGCACAGATTCCTTCTTTTTTTTTTAAACTCTATACATTTTAAATACTTAAGTTTTAAATCAGGATGTAGAGCAATAAAAGAGCTTAAAAATTACCATTGTTGCGTATCCCACGCAACGAGTGAGTATGGCGAAGCACCTAGGCGCGTACGGCCCTGCCAAAGCGTTAGACGCGTGCGTCAAAGCAATATCGTTGTTTTTAGTGGTAACCACGGTAGCGCTAAGATTCCTGCAAGGGCTCTTTCTTTATTCTAGCTCGCGTTCTCCCACTACATTTATCACGCTAATCATATGTATCGACAGCTGCGTTATGCTCGGACTTTTCGGTGATTGGTGCAGCATTGCATCGCCTTTTGGTATAAAAGCCAGCGCGTTTTTGCGCCGGTTGTCACTCTGGATTCATCGCTCGAGATTCATCTAGCTGAGACTTGCGAGAACTACTTCAAGGAGAATTCTTTGTATTGCGTAATACCATATCATCTAAGTTCGGCCAGCGACAAGGGACAAAGGTCCTGCACGTGGCCAGAATTATCCGGATTTGTGGATTCTTCTTCATCGTTTTCAACCAGGGTTTTTATGCCGAAAGGCTTTTCCCTGACGAGCCAATAAAGCGTACTTTTTAGTACTGATTGGGCTCAAATAAAGTTGTTATTGTGTTCTTTATTTTCCTATCCTCCTTCCCATTAATAAGGAATCTCGATATCACTCGTAAGGGCATTTTTCGATTCACTACTATCCACTGGAGTACCGATTAAGGCATCGGTCGCATCAACATTTTGGTCCTTCGAGCCGGATCGAGGGAGCTTCCTCCCCACTCTTCGTCCGGCGTCTATTGTGCATACAGTCTTCTTCAACGGAGGAGAAAGAGGCAACGGAAGACTTCCGATCGAGCAACAAAGGAGGTATTGCATCATCGCTACAAGCCGAGAAGCTTCTATTGTTCCGGTGCGTGAGTACGCTGCACGGGACGCCTTATTCAGAGGATTCACGTGAGTTTTGTGATTTCTGTTGCTTGATCATTCTTCGAAGTTGTATTTTTCCCCCTCTTTTCTCTTCTTAATTTTGCCTTTTGTCGTGAAAATGCCTCGTTCGAGTAGTGCACGTGGTGATGTTGAGCGCGTTATACGTAGATTCGAGTATGTAAAGAAAGAATTCGCGCAATTTCAAAAGGCGGTGAGCGAGATAGATCATACCAACCCGCGCGATATAATGAAATTAAAGCTTAGAATTTCCAAAGTTGATAAGAATGTGGCAATATTAGAGGAGTTGATAGAAAAGACTTCCGGTGAAACGATGGGAACGCTGGTTGACGAAATTCACAATCATGTCGAGTCAGTCATCGACGCCAGGGCGGAGGCGGAATTGATCATTAATAGAGCTGAATCGGTAGCCACTTTAGACACAAATGCGCCTACTACGAATCTATTGTCTCCAGTTAGCACTACGGTTAGCAATCCGTCCGTAGATAGCATTTACAGAGTACCGGCGGTACAATTACCTCGTTTTGACGGGCAGCATGAGGAATGGCCGAGTTTCGCGGACACGTTTCAATCGGTGATAGGAGATAATCCCGCGATTCGCGATATACAAAAATTTGCATATTTGAAATCATGTTTATCGGGACCGGCCGCGGAGAAAATAAGAGTTTTGGAAATTACCGCGGATAATTATCCGATTGCGTGGAAGACCTTAGTCGAGTGCTATGACAATCCGTTAATATTAATAAATAAGCACGTACGAGCTATTTTAGAGGGTCCCCCTATTGACAGTGAATTTCCCTCGTCTTTAATTGCCGCGTCCGATGCGCTAAGCGCAAATTATAGGGCTTTAGTAGCGACTAAAAAAGTGTTTGTCGATCAATTTGCTATTGCCGCACATCTTTTGCGAGTGGATCCAGCAACACGGCTTCAATGGGAACAACGGTATTCCCGAGATGCTTTACCGACGGTAGACGAATTTGTGATATTTTTGCGCGATCGGGGAAATGCGCTAGTAAACTCCCAGCCGGCAGAACATTCTAAAAGAATTAACAATAGCAGAAGGAACGCACCGTTAGGACCCGAGAGAAATTTTCGCTCAAGGAATTTGATGCGTAACGAGCCGCGGTTTAATTCTCCGCGAAATTGGCCGCGAATTTCCGACCGAGGACAAGTTCAAGCGTATTCCACAAGCGCGACTGTCTCGTGTGGCATATGTCGCGAGAGGCATAACACATCGGAGTGTGAGCAGCTACTGAGAGCCGAGCCCGAGGAGCGCAGAAGAATCGTGGTTAACGCCAATTTGTGTTGTAATTGTTTACAAGCTGGTCACCGCGTATACACATGTATTAAGAATGACTGCTGCAGTAAGTGCAACGGCAAGCATCATGAGTTGTTACATGTGAGAGAGGCCGTTGCAGAAGATGCAGCGGCGGGCATCACGAATTGTTGCGTTCGAACGGCGTCGGCGGTGCAGAATGCACATGTAGAGCTCCATCACTCGCAGGCACCCGCGCTGTTACTAACTGCAGTGGTGCATTTGCTGGATCGCGACGGCAGGCCGCACGAGTGTCGTGTGCTCCTGGATTCGGGTTCCGAAGCACATTTCTTAACGATCCGGTTCGCGAATCTTCTGCGAATAGCCAAACGGGACGTGAATGTACCCATTTCTGGCGTAAACCAAACGGAAACTAGAGTCAAACAGGCAATATTAGCAACGTTGAAATCGCGAACAGAAAATTACGCGTTAGAATTACAATTCTTATTATTACCCACTGTAACGAATAGGTTGCCTTCGCAACGAATTCCGCAAGAAGAATTGACTATACCGGCAGGGATCCAATTGGCAGATCCCAAGTTTTATGAGCCCGCGAATATCGACGCGATTCTCGGTGTCGAGATTTTTGCTTCACTATGGCGCGCAGGTCAGAGCATTAGGTTAAATGAAAATTTAATGGCACAAGGAACTGTACTAGGATGGCTCGTTATGAGCACAGGAAATACGCGCACTCCGCAGAGCGTTAATTGCCACACGGCCACGGTAGATTTGAACTCACAATTGGAAAAATTCTGGAAAATTGAGGAAGTAGCTGAGAGCAGTATTAGGTCGCACGAGGAAAATTTGTGCGAAGCACATTACAGAAGCAACACGCGACGGGATGATACTGGCAGATATATAGTGAGATTGCCCTTTAAGGAAGAAAAATCAGTTAGGAGATTCGTATACGAGCGCGTTACGAAGATTTCACGCATTAGAGCGATCATTATCGCGCAAGCCGAAAATTAGAGATGAATATATTAAATTCTTATCCGAATATGAAGAACTAGGGCATATGACAAGGATAGAAGGGGGACTCCACGAAGATAGATTCTATTTACCGCATCATGCTGTATTAAAGCATACTAGTATTACGACCAAATTGCGAGTAGTGTTCGACGCGTCGGCAAAAACCAGCAACGGGAAATCTTTGAATAACGTATTAATGGTTGGCCCAACCATACAGGAGGATCTATTTGCAATTTTAGTAAGATTTAGATCACATGCTATTGCTATTACCGCGGACATCGCGAAGATGTATCGGCAGATAATGATTGATCCGCGCGATCGCAAATATCAAACTATACTGTGGCGTCGACAGGAAAGTGATCCCGTGAAAACATATAGATTAAATACAGTAACCTATGGAACTGCCTCCGCGTCGTTTTTAGCAACTCGTACGTTACATCAACTCGCGAGCGACGAATTTAACAGATTCCCGAGAGCTGCCATCGCGCTTAAAGAAGATTTCTATGTAGACGACTTGTTAACCGGAGCGCGTACGGTTAGGGAAGCGAAGCAAGTCCGCGACGAGTTAATAAGTATAACCGCAGGGGCAGGCATGCATTTGCGGCAATGGGCGTCAAATTGCGCCGAGATTCTAAAGGACTTAGATACCGCAGATAATAACATCATAAATTTAGATTCGTCAGGAACGATAAAAACATTAGGTGTTAATTGGAACGCGGCCGAAGACAACATAGGCTATACGGTAAAGCGAGCAGCTGATCCATCGAAGGTTACTAAGCGTGTTATATTATCCGAAATTTCTCAGTTATTCGACCCGCTAGGTTTATTAGGACCGGTAGTAATCAACGCGAAATTGATGATGCAACGGCTATGGCAATTAAAATCAACATGGGACGAAGATATCCCCGCCGATATATATAAAATATGGCAGGAGTTCCGCCAAAATCTCCACACGCTCGAGGAGATAAGGTTCGCGCGCAACATAGCAGGTGATGGAGAAGAAATGGAAATGCATGGTTTTTGTGACGCGAGCGAAAGGGCTTACGGCGCGTGCATTTATGTTAAAACGTTAGGAAAAAATCCCACTTTACGATTAGTCTGCGCCAAATCCAAGGTAGCGCCGCTTAAAACGCAATCGCTTCCGCGACTAGAACTTTGCGGCGCCTTAATACTTTCGCGTCTCTTTAAGGCCACTAAAAACGCTTTGCGTAGAAATGATTTCTGCCGTACAATATTTTGGACGGACTCTACGGTAGTTTTGCATTAGCTCAACACTCCGCCTCACACGTTAAAAACCTACTTAGCACATCGCGTAGCTGAAATTCAAGAGAGCACAGCTCGCGAGCTGTGGCGTCATGTATCGTCCGAACATAACCCCGCGGATTTAATTTCTCGCGGCGTTACACCTGCCGAACTCCGTGAAAGTAAGCTCTGGAAGTCCGGTCCTGTATGGCTTATCCAGCCGGAATCAAATTGGCCGCATAGTAGATTAGAACCAATCGAAATCCCGGAAAAGAAAAGGATTGTAACTCACGCAAGGGTAGCTACTCCGTTCGAACTATTTAGACGGTACTCCTCGTTCGTCAAATTAAAGCGCATTATCGCGTATTGCGTTAGATTCGCACGTAACTCGCGCAATTTAAAAGAGAAAAGAATAATGGGTGAGTTAACCGTGGACGAATTGAAAGGCGCGGAAATAATCGCGATTAGATTGATACAGGAAGAAGCATTTCCCGAGATCATCAAATTAATCAAGTCCGGTAAAGAGGTTTGCGCATCATTCTCCGTACTTAGCCCGTTTGTAGACAATTTAGGAATATTAAGAGTTGGAGGTAGATTGGCAAGGAGCAACTTGCCATACGAGCAAAGGCATCCCGCATTATTGCCGAAAGACCATACAATTACAAACGCGATAATACGCGAAAAGCACCATCAAATAGGGCACGGTGGTACGCAAGCCACTTTGAACGCACTTCGCGAATCGTTTTGGCCAATAAATGGGCGAAGTAGCGTTAAGCGCGTAATATATAAATGCATTACTTGTCGACGTTTAAAACCCGCTACGCCGCAATATCCTATGAGTGATCTACCTGCCAGTCGTCTTCTACCGAATCGTCCGTTTATCCACACCGGCGTAGATTTCTGCGGTCCGTTATTCATCAAGGAAAGGCAACACCGGAACCGTGGTCGCGCGAAAATATATGTGGCGGTATTCGTCTGTTTTAGCACCAAGGCCGTTCATTTAGAACTCGTGAATGATCTAACGACTGAAGCATTTTTAGCAGCTTTGCGTAGATTTATGGCACGCCGTGGAAAATGTTCGGACATATATTCCGACAACGCGACTAATTTCGTAGGTGCGGCGAACGAACTAGAAGCGCGCGTATCGCGAAGTTTGGTAAATGAAGGAATCAAGTGGCATTTCATCCCACCCCGTTCCTCCCATTTTGGAGGTCTATGGGAGGCGGCCGTAAAATCATTTAAATATCATCTAGTTCGAATTATAGGCGAGACATTGCTATCTTACGAGGCATTATTAACATACGTCCTCGAGATAGAGGCGATTCTTAACTCGCGTCCTATCACGCCTCTGTCTAATGACCCGAATGATTTGCGCGCTCTTACACCTGGGCATTTTCTAATTGGAAATTCGTTTACGAGTTTGCCAGAGGACGAATACAGGGATATACCATCCGGGCGCCTGTCCCAATGGCAGCACGTACAGCAGATGAGACAGCATTTTTGGAACCGATGGAATAAGGAATATTTGAACGAGCAGACGGTCCGTAAAAAATGGCACAGAGGCACAGCAGACAAAATAAGTCCGGGTACACTAGTCATCTTGCGAGAAGATAATTCCCCTCCACTCAAATGGTCATTAGGACGTATCGCGGAAGTACATAAAGGAGCCGACGGTATAGCACGCGTGGCGAGCGTAAAAACTGCCAACGGTCTTGTAAAGCGCGGTATTAAACGTCTTTCTCCTTTACCAAGCGATTTATATAAAAAAAAAAAAAAAAGGTTTTTTCTTTTTGTAATTCAGTCGCGTTAATTACTGAATATGTATTGTAATATGCGGTTAACAGTATGTATATATAGTTTATAATTTGTATTTAAGTGTGCGCATTTTGGTTTTTAAATTTTTAACGGTGCCCGTTCAAGGGGGGGAGTATGTTGCGTATCCCACGCAACGAGTGAGTAGGGCGAAGCACCTAGGCGCGTACGGCCCTGCCAAAGCGTTAGACGCGTGCGACAAAGCAATATCGTTGTTTTTAGTGGTAACCACGGTAGCGCTAAGATGCCTGCAAGGGCTCTTTCTTTATTCTAGCTCGCGTTCTCCCACTACATTTATCACGCCAATCATATGTATCGACAGCCGCGTTATGCTTGGACTTTTCGGTGATTGGTGCAGCATTGCATCGCCTTTTGGTATAAAAGCCAGCGCGTTTATGCGCCGGTTGTCACTCTGGATTCATCGCTCGAGATTCATCTAGCTGAGACTTGCGAGAACTACTTCAAGGAGAATTCTTTGTATTGCGTAATACCATATCATCTAAGTTCGGCCGGCGACAAGGGACAAAGGTCCTGCACGTGGCCAGAATTATCCGGATTTGTGGATTCTTCTTCATCGTTTTCAACCAGGGTTTTTATGCCGAAAGTCTTTTCCCTGACGAGCCAATAAAGCGTACTTTTTAGTACTGATTGGGCTCAAATAAAGTTGTTATTGTGTTCTTTATTTTCCTATCCTCCTTCCCGTTAATAAGGAATCTCGATATCACTCGTAAGGGCATTTTTCGATTCACTACTATCCACTGGAGTACCGATTAAGGCATCGGTCGCATCAACAACCATGTTATACTATTTTAGAATTTGTTAGTTTTCGAGTTATTAAAATTTTGTGTACAAATACTTCTTTTTTTTTAAATACCCTATATATTTTAAATACTTAGGTTTTAAATCAGTTTATAGAGCATTAAAAGAGCTCAAAAATTACCACATTACAACATTTTAGAATATTTTAGTTTTCGAGTTATTAAAGTTTTTGAGTACAAAGTACTTCTTTTTTTTAGACCCTATGTATTTTAAATACTTTTGCTTAAGATCATGTTATTAAGCATTAAAAGAGCATTAAAATAGCTATTTAAAAACATTTTAAAATAAGTTTGTCTTTGAGAAATTATAGTTTATGTGTACAGCTTCTTTCTTTTTTTTTTAGAAAACCTATAAGTTTTAAATAATTAAGTTTAGTATAGAAGTTTAGAGAATTTAATGAGCTTTAAAATGACAATATTAAAACATTTTTAAAATTTCTTGTTATCGAGTAATTGAAGTTTTTGTGCACAGATTCCTTCTTTTTTTTTTAAACTCTATACATTTTAAATACTTAAGTTTTAAATCAGGATGTAGAGCAATAAAAGAGCTTAAAAATTACCATGTTATACCATTTTAGAATTTGTTAGTTTTCGAGTTATTAAAAATTTTGTGTACAAATACTTCTTTTTTTTTTTAAATACTCTATATAATTTAAATACTTAAGTTTTCAATCAGTTTATAGAGCATTAAAAGAGCTTAAAAATGACCATGTTATACCAATTTAGAATTTGTTATTTTTGGAGTTATTAAAGTCTTTGAGTACAAATTACTTCTTTTTTTTGACACCCTATGTATTTTAAATACTTTTGCTTAAAATCATGTTTTTTGGCATAAAAAGAGCTTTAAAATAGCAATTTTAAAATATTTTAAAATAAGTTAGTCTTTGAGAAATTATAATTTATGATTACAGCTACTTTATATTTTTTTTTAAAAAACCTATAAATTTAAATACTTAAGTAGAGCATAAGAATTTAGAGCATTTAAAGTGCTTTAAAATGACAATATAAAAACATTTTCAAAATTGCTTGTTATCGAGTAATTGAAGTTTTTGTGCACTGATTCCTTCTTTCTTTTTTAAACTCTATACATTTTAAATACTTAAGTTTTAAATCAGGATGTAGAGCAATAAAAGAGCTTAAAAATTACCATGTTATACCATTTTAGAATTTGTTAGTTTTCGAGTTATTAAAAATTTTGTGTAAAAATACTTCTTTTTTTTTAAATACTCTATATATTTAAAATACTAAAGTTTTAAATTAGGTATTAAAGCATTAACAGAGCTATAAAATTACCACATTACAACATTTTAGAATATGTTAGTTTTCGAGTTATTAAAGTTTTTGAGTACAAAGTACTTCTTTTTTTTAACACCCTATGTATTTTCAATATTTTTGCTTAACATCATGTTTTTGGGCATTAAAAGAGCTTTAAAATGGCAATTTTAAAACATTTTTAAATAAGTTAGTCTTTGAGAAATTATAATTTATGTTTACAGCTACTTTATATTTTTTTTTAAAAAACCTATAAGTTTTAAATACTTAAGTTTAGCATAAGATTTTAGAGCATTTAATGAGCTTTAAAATGACAATATTAAAACATTTTAAAATTGCTTGTTATCGAGTAATTGAAGTTTTTGTGCACAGATTCCTTCTTTTTTTTTTAAACTCTATACATTTTAAATACTTAAGTTTTAAATCAGGATGTAGAGCAATAAAAGAGCTTAAAAATTACCATGTTATACCATTTTAGAATTTGTTAGTTTTCGAGTTATTAAAAATTTTGTGTACAAATACTTCTTTTTTTTTAAATACTCTATATATTTTAAATACTTAAGTTATAAATCAGTTTATAGAGCATTATAAGAGCTTAAAAATGACCATGTTATGCCATTTTAGAACTTGTTATTTTGGGAGTTAATAAAGTTTTTGAGTACAAAGTACTTCTTCTTTTTTTAAACTCTATGTATTTTAAATACTTTTGCTTAAGATCATGTTATTAAGCATTAAAAGAGCTTTAAAATAGCTATTTAAAAACATTTTAAAATAAGTTTGTCTTTGAGAAATTATAGTTTATGTGTACAGCTTCTTTCTTTTTTTTTTAGAAAATCTATAAGTTTTAAATACTTAAGTTTAATATAGAATTTTAGAGCATTTAAAGAGCTTAAGAATGTCAGTATTAAAACATTTTTAAAATTGCTTGTTATCGAGTAACTGAAGTTTTTGTGTACAGATTCCTTCTTTTTTTTAAAAAACCCTATATATTTAAAATACTAAAGGTTTAAATTAGGTATTAAAGCATTAACAGAGCTATAAAATTACCACATTACAACATTTTAGAATTTGTTAGTTTTTAAGATAATAAATTTTTTGTGTACAAAGTACTTCTTTTTTTTGACACCCTATGTATTTTCAATATTTTTGCTTAACATTATGTTTTTGGGCATTAAAAGAGCTTTATAATGGCAATTTTGAAATATTTTTAAATAAGTTAGTCTTTGAGAAATTATAACTTATGTTTAGAGCTACTTTATATTTTTTTTTAAAAAACCTATAAGTTTTAAATAATTTAGTTTAACATAAGATTTTAGAGTATGTAAAGAGCTTTAAAATTACAATATAAAAACATTTTAAAATTGCTTGTTATCGAGTAATTGATATTTTTGTGCACAGATTCCTTCTTTTTTTTTTAAACTCTATACATTTTAAATACTTAAGTTTTAAATCAGGATGTAGAGCAATAAAAGAGCTTAAAAATTACCATTGTTGCGTATCCCACGCAACGAGTGAGTATGGCGAAGCACCTAGGCGCGTACGGCCCTGCCAAAGCGTTAGACGCGTGCGACAAAGCAATATCGTTGTTTTTAGTGGTAACCACGGTAGCGCTAAGATTCCTGCAAGGGCTCTTTCTTTATTCTAGCTCGCGTTCTCCCACTACATTTATCACGCTAATCATATGTATCGACAGCTGCGTTATGCTCGGACTTTTCGGTGATTGGTGCAGCATTGCATCGCCTTTTGGTATAAAAGCCAGCGCGTTTTTGCGCCGGTTGTCACTCTGGATTCATCGCTCGAGATTCATCTAGCTGAGACTTGCGAGAACTACTTCAAGGAGAATTCTTTGTATTGCGTAATACCATATCATCTAAGTTCGGCCAGCGACAAGGGACAAAGGTCCTGCACGTGGCCAGAATTATCCGGATTTGTGGATTCTTCTTCATCGTTTTCAACCAGGGTTTTTATGCCGAAAGGCTTTTCCCTGACGAGCCAATAAAGCGTACTTTTTAGTACTGATTGGGCTCAAATAAAGTTGTTATTGTGTTCTTTATTTTCCTATCCTCCTTCCCATTAATAAGGAATCTCGATATCACTCGTAAGGGCATTTTTCGATTCACTACTATCCACTGGAGTACCGATTAAGGCATCGGTCGCATCAACATTTTGGTCCTTCGAGCCGGATCGAGGGAGCTTCCTCCCCACTCTTCGTCCGGCGTCTATTGTGCATACAGTCTTCTTCAACGGAGGAGAAAGAGGCAACGGAAGACTTCCGATCGAGCAACAAAGGAGGTATTGCATCATCGCTACAAGCCGAGAAGCTTCTATTGTTCCGGTGCGTGAGTACGCTGCACGGGACGCCTTATTCAGAGGATTCACGTGAGTTTTGTGATTTCTGTTGCTTGATCATTCTTCGAAGTTGTATTTTTCCCCCTCTTTTCTCTTCTTAATTTTGCCTTTTGTCGTGAAAATGCCTCGTTCGAGTAGTGCACGTGGTGATGTTGAGCGCGTTATACGTAGATTCGAGTATGTAAAGAAAGAATTCGCGCAATTTCAAAAGGCGGTGAGCGAGATAGATCATACCAACCCGCGCGATATAATGAAATTAAAGCTTAGAATTTCCAAAGTTGATAAGAATGTGGCAATATTAGAGGAGTTGATAGAAAAGACTTCCGGTGAAACGATGGGAACGCTGGTTGACGAAATTCACAATCATGTCGAGTCAGTCATCGACGCCAGGGCGGAGGCGGAATTGATCATTAATAGAGCTGAATCGGTAGCCACTTTAGACACAAATGCGCCTACTACGAATCTATTGTCTCCAGTTAGCACTACGGTTAGCAATCCGTCCGTAGATAGCATTTACAGAGTACCGGCGGTACAATTACCTCGTTTTGACGGGCAGCATGAGGAATGGCCGAGTTTCGCGGACACGTTTCAATCGGTGATAGGAGATAATCCCGCGATTCGCGATATACAAAAATTTGCATATTTGAAATCATGTTTATCGGGACCGGCCGCGGAGAAAATAAGAGTTTTGGAAATTACCGCGGATAATTATCCGATTGCGTGGAAGACCTTAGTCGAGTGCTATGACAATCCGTTAATATTAATAAATAAGCACGTACGAGCTATTTTAGAGGGTCCCCCTATTGACAGTGAATTTCCCTCGTCTTTAATTGCCGCGTCCGATGCGCTAAGCGCAAATTATAGGGCTTTAGTAGCGACTAAAAAAGTGTTTGTCGATCAATTTGCTATTGCCGCACATCTTTTGCGAGTGGATCCAGCAACACGGCTTCAATGGGAACAACGGTATTCCCGAGATGCTTTACCGACGGTAGACGAATTTGTGATATTTTTGCGCGATCGGGGAAATGCGCTAGTAAACTCCCAGCCGGCAGAACATTCTAAAAGAATTAACAATAGCAGAAGGAACGCACCGTTAGGACCCGAGAGAAATTTTCGCTCAAGGAATTTGATGCGTAACGAGCCGCGGTTTAATTCTCCGCGAAATTGGCCGCGAATTTCCGACCGAGGACAAGTTCAAGCGTATTCCACAAGCGCGACTGTCTCGTGTGGCATATGTCGCGAGAGGCATAACACATCGGAGTGTGAGCAGCTACTGAGAGCCGAGCCCGAGGAGCGCAGAAGAATCGTGGTTAACGCCAATTTGTGTTGTAATTGTTTACAAGCTGGTCACCGCGTATACACATGTATTAAGAATGACTGCTGCAGTAAGTGCAACGGCAAGCATCATGAGTTGTTACATGTGAGAGAGGCCGTTGCAGAAGATGCAGCGGCGGGCATCACGAATTGTTGCGTTCGAACGGCGTCGGCGGTGCAGAATGCACATGTAGAGCTCCATCACTCGCAGGCACCCGCGCTGTTACTAACTGCAGTGGTGCATTTGCTGGATCGCGACGGCAGGCCGCACGAGTGTCGTGTGCTCCTGGATTCGGGTTCCGAAGCACATTTCTTAACGATCCGGTTCGCGAATCTTCTGCGAATAGCCAAACGGGACGTGAATGTACCCATTTCTGGCGTAAACCAAACGGAAACTAGAGTCAAACAGGCAATATTAGCAACGTTGAAATCGCGAACAGAAAATTACGCGTTAGAATTACAATTCTTATTATTACCCACTGTAACGAATAGGTTGCCTTCGCAACGAATTCCGCAAGAAGAATTGACTATACCGGCAGGGATCCAATTGGCAGATCCCAAGTTTTATGAGCCCGCGAATATCGACGCGATTCTCGGTGTCGAGATTTTTGCTTCACTATGGCGCGCAGGTCAGAGCATTAGGTTAAATGAAAATTTAATGGCACAAGGAACTGTACTAGGATGGCTCGTTATGAGCACAGGAAATACGCGCACTCCGCAGAGCGTTAATTGCCACACGGCCACGGTAGATTTGAACTCACAATTGGAAAAATTCTGGAAAATTGAGGAAGTAGCTGAGAGCAGTATTAGGTCGCACGAGGAAAATTTGTGCGAAGCACATTACAGAAGCAACACGCGACGGGATGATACTGGCAGATATATAGTGAGATTGCCCTTTAAGGAAGAAAATCAGTTAGGAGATTCGTATACGAGCGCGTTACGAAGATTTCACGCATTAGAGCGATCATTATCGCGCAAGCCGAAAATTAGAGATGAATATATTAAATTCTTATCCGAATATGAAGAACTAGGGCATATGACAAGGATAGAAGGGGGACCCACGAAGATAGATTCTATTTACCGCATCATGCTGTATTAAAGCATACTAGTATTACGACCAAATTGCGAGTAGTGTTCGACGCGTCGGCAAAAACCAGCAACGGGAAATCTTTGAATAACGTATTAATGGTTGGCCCAACCATACAGGAGGATCTATTTGCAATTTTAGTAAGATTTAGATCACATGCTATTGCTATTACCGCGGACATCGCGAAGATGTATCGGCAGATAATAATTGATCCGCGCGATCGCAAATATCAAACTATACTGTGGCGTCGACAGGAAAGTGATCCCGTGAAAACATATAGATTAAATACAGTAACCTATGGAACTGCCTCCGCGTCGTTTTTAGCAACTCGTACGTTACATCAACTCGCGAGCGACGAATTTAACAGATTCCCGAGAGCTGCCATCGCGCTTAAAGAAGATTTCTATGTAGACGACTTGTTAACCGGAGCGCGTACGGTTAGGGAAGCGAAGCAAGTCCGCGACGAGTTAATAAGTATAACCGCAGGGGCAGGCATGCATTTGCGGCAATGGGCGTCAAATTGCGCCGAGATTCTAAAGGACTTAGATACCGCAGATAATAACATCATAAATTTAGATTCGTCAGGAACGATAAAAACATTAGGTGTTAATTGGAACGCGGCCGAAGACAACATAGGCTATACGGTAAAGCGAGCAGCTGATCCATCGAAGGTTACTAAGCGTGTTATATTATCCGAAATTTCTCAGTTATTCGACCCGCTAGGTTTATTAGGACCGGTAGTAATCAACGCGAAATTGATGATGCAACGGCTATGGCAATTAAAATCAACATGGGACGAAGATGTCCCCGCCGATATATATAAAATATGGCAGGAGTTCCGCCAAAATCTCCACACGCTCGAGGAGATAAGGTTCGCGCGCAACATAGCAGGTGATGGAGAAGAAATGGAAATGCATGGTTTTTGTGACGCGAGCGAAAGGGCTTACGGCGCGTGCATTTATGTTAAAACGTTAGGAAAAAATCCCACTTTACGATTAGTCTGCGCCAAATCCAAGGTAGCGCCGCTTAAAACGCAATCGCTTCCGCGACTAGAACTTTGCGGCGCCTTAATACTTTCGCGTCTCTTTAAGGCCACTAAAAACGCTTTGCGTAGAAATGATTTCTGCCGTACAATATTTTGGACGGACTCTACGGTAGTTTTGCATTGGCTCAACACTCCGCCTCACACGTTAAAAACCTACTTAGCACATCGCGTAGCTGAAATTCAAGAGAGCACAGCTCGCGAGCTGTGGCGTCATGTATCGTCCGAACATAACCCCGCGGATTTAATTTCTCGCGGCGTTACACCTGCCGAACTCCGTGAAAGTAAGCTCTGGAAGTCCGGTCCTGTATGGCTTATCCAGCCGGAATCAAATTGGCCGCATAGTAGATTAGAACCAATCGAAATCCCGGAAAAGAAAAGGATTGTAACTCACGCAAGGGTAGCTACTCCGTTCGAACTATTTAGACGGTACTCCTCGTTCGTCAAATTAAAGCGCATTATCGCGTATTGCGTTAGATTCGCACGTAACTCGCGCAATTTAAAAGAGAAAAGAATAATGGGTGAGTTAACCGTGGACGAATTGAAAGGCGCGGAAATAATCGCGATTAGATTGATACAGGAAGAAGCATTTCCCGAGATCATCAAATTAATCAAGTCCGGTAAAGAGGTTTGCGCATCATTCTCCGTACTTAGCCCGTTTGTAGACAATTTAGGAATATTAAGAGTTGGAGGTAGATTGGCAAGGAGCAACTTGCCATACGAGCAAAGGCATCCCGCATTATTGCCGAAAGACCATACAATTACAAACGCGATAATACGCGAAAAGCACCATCAAATAGGGCACGGTGGTACGCAAGCCACTTTGAACGCACTTCGCGAATCGTTTTGGCCAATAAATGGGCGAAGTAGCGTTAAGCGCGTAATATATAAATGCATTACTTGTCGACGTTTAAAACCCGCTACGCCGCAATATCCTATGAGTGATCTACCTGCCAGTCGTCTTCTACCGAATCGTCCGTTTATCCACACCGGCGTAGATTTCTGCGGTCCGTTATTCATCAAGGAAAGGCAACACCGGAACCGTGGTCGCGCGAAAATATATGTGGCGGTATTCGTCTGTTTTAGCACCAAGGCCGTTCATTTAGAACTCGTGAATGATCTAACGACTGAAGCATTTTTAGCAGCTTTGCGTAGATTTATGGCACGCCGTGGAAAATGTTCGGACATATATTCCGACAACGCGACTAATTTCGTAGGTGCGGCGAACGAACTAGAAGCGCGCGTATCGCGAAGTTTGGTAAATGAAGGAATCAAGTGGCATTTCATCCCACCCCGTTCCTCCCATTTTGGAGGTCTATGGGAGGCGGCCGTAAAATCATTTAAATATCATCTAGTTCGAATTATAGGCGAGACATTGCTATCTTACGAGGCATTATTAACATACGTCCTCGAGATAGAGGCGATTCTTAACTCGCGTCCAATCACGCCTCTGTCTAATGACCCGAATGATTTGCGCGCTCTTACACCTGGGCATTTTCTAATTGGAAATTCGTTTACGAGTTTGCCAGAGGACGAATACAGGGATATACCATCCGGGCGCCTGTCCCAATGGCAGCACGTACAGCAGATGAGACAGCATTTTTGGAACCGATGGAATAAGGAATATTTGAACGAGCAGACGGTCCGTAAAAAATGGCACAGAGGCACAGCAGACAAAATAAGTCCGGGTACACTAGTCATCTTGCGAGAAGATAATTCCCCTCCACTCAAATGGTCATTAGGACGTATCGCGGAAGTACATAAAGGAGCCGACGGTATAGCACGCGTGGCGAGCGTAAAAACTGCCAACGGTCTTGTAAAGCGCGGTATTAAACGTCTTTCTCCTTTACCAAGCGATTTATATAAAAAAAAAAAAAAAAGGTTTTTTCTTTTTGTAATTCAGTCGCGTTAATTACTGAATATGTATTGTAATATGCGGTTAACAGTATGTATATATAGTTTATAATTTGTATTTAAGTGTGCGCATTTTGGTTTTAAATTTTTAACGGTGCCCGTTCAAGGGGGGGAGTATGTTGCGTATCCCACGCAACGAGTGAGTAGGGCGAAGCACCTAGGCGCGTACGGCCCTGCCAAAGCGTTAGACGCGTGCGACAAAGCAATATCGTTGTTTTTAGTGGTAACCACGGTAGCGCTAAGATGCCTGCAAGGGCTCTTTCTTTATTCTAGCTCGCGTTCTCCCACTACATTTATCACGCCAATCATATGTATCGACAGCCGCGTTATGCTCGGACTTTTCGGTGATTGGTGCAGCATTGCATCGCCTTTTGGTATAAAAGCCAGCGCGTTTATGCGCCGGTTGTCACTCTGGATTCATCGCTCGAGATTCATCTAGCTGAGACTTGCGAGAACTACTTCAAGGAGAATTCTTTGTATTGCGTAATACCATATCATCTAAGTTCGGCCAGCGACAAGGGACAAAGGTCCTGCACGTGGCCAGAATTATCCGGATTTGTGGATTCTTCTTCATCGTTTTCAACCAGGGTTTTTATGCCGAAAGGCTTTTCCCTGACGAGCCAATAAAGCGTACTTTTTAGTACTGATTGGGCTCAAATAAAGTTGTTATTGTGTTCTTTATTTTCCTATCCTCCTTCCCGTTAATAAGGAATCTCGATATCACTCGTAAGGGCATTTTTCGATTCACTACTATCCACTGGAGTACCGATTAAGGCATCGGTCGCATCAACAACCATGTTATACTATTTTAGAATTGTTAGTTTTCGAGTTATTAAAAATTTTGTGTACAAATACTTCTTTTTTTTTAAAAACTCTTTATATTTTAAATACTTAAGTTTTAAATCGGGTTGTAGAGCATTAAAAGAGCTTAAAAATGACCATGTTATACCATTTTAAAATATGTTAGTTTTCGAGTTATTAAAAATTTTGTGTACAAATACTCCTTTTTTTTTATAAATACTCTATATATTTTAAATACTTAAGTTTTAAATCAGTTTATAGAGCATTAAAAAAGCTCAAAAATGACCATGTTATACTATTTTAGAATTTGTTATTTTTCAAGAAATTAAAAATTTTGTGTACAAATACTTCTTTTTTTTTAAATACTCTATATATTTTAAATACTTAAGTTTTAAATCAGTTTATAGAGCATTAAAAGAGCTTAAAAATGACCATGTTATACCATTTTAGAATTTGTTATTTTGGGAGTTATTAAAGTTATTGTGTACAAAGTACTTCTTTTTTTTTTAAACCCTATGTATTTTAAATACTTTTGCTTAAGATCATGTTATTAAGCATTAAAAGAGCTTTAAAATAGCTATTTAAAAACATTTTCAAATAAGTTTGTCTTTGAGAAATTATAGTTTATGTGTACAGCTTCTTTCTTTTTTTTTTAGAAAACCTATAAGTTTTAAATACTTAAGTTTAGTATAGAATTTTAGAACATTTAAAGAGCTTAAGAATGTCAGTATTTAAACATTTTTAAAATTGCTTCTTATCGAGTAACTAAAGTTTTTGTGTACAGATTCCTTCTTTTATTTTAAACTCTATATATTTTAAATACTTAAGTCCTAAATCAGGATGTAGAGCAATAAAAGTGCTTAAAAATGACCATGTTATAACATTTTGGAATTTGTTAGTTTTCGAGTTATTAAAAATTTAGTGTACAAATACTTCTTTTTTTTTAAAAACTCTTTATATTTTAAATACTTAAGTTTTAAATCGGGTTGTAGAGCATTAAAAGAGCTTAAAAATGACCATGTTATACCATTTTAAAATATGTTAGTTTTCGAGTTATTAAAAATTTTGTGTACAAATACTCCTTTTTTTTTAAATACTCTATATATTTTAAATACTTAAGTTTTAAATCAATTTATAGAGCATTAAAAAAGCTCAAAAATTACCATTTTATACCATTTTAGAATTTGTTATTTTGGGAGATATTAAAGTTATTGTGTACAAAGTACTTCTTTTTTTTTTAAACCCTATGTATTTTAAATACTTTTGCTTAAGATCATGTTACTAAGCATTAAAAGAGCTTTAAAATAGCTATTTAAAAACATTTTAAAATAAGTTCTTCTTTGAGAAATTATAGTTTATGTGTACAGCTTCTTTCTTTTTTTTTTAGAAAACCTATAAGTTTTAGATACTTAAGTTTAGTATAGAATTTTAGAGCATTTAATGAGCTTAAGAATGTCAGTATTAAAACATTTTTAAAATTGCTTGTTATCGAGTAACTGAAGTTTTTGTGTACAGATTTCTTCTTTTTCTTTAAACTCTATATATTTTAAATACTTAAGTCTTAAATCAGTATGTAGAGCAATAAAAGTGCTTAAAAATGACCATGTTATACCATTTTAGAATTTGTTAGTTTTCAAATTATTAAAAATTTAGTGTACAAATACTTCTTTTTTTTTTAAAACTCTTTATATTTTAAATACTTAAGTTTTAAATCGGGTTGTAGAGCATTACAAGAGCTAAAAAATGACCATGTTATACCATTTTAAAATATGTTAGTTTTCGAGTTATTAAAAATTTTGTGTACATATACTTCTTTTTTTTAAAAAACTCTATATATTTTAAATACTTAAGTTTAAAATCGGGTTGAAGAGCATTAAAAGAGCTTAAAAATGTCCATGTTATACCATTTTAGAATATGTTAGTTTTCGAGTTATTAAAGTTTTTGAGTACAAAGTACTTCTTTTCTTTTGACACCCTATTTATTTTCAATATTTTTGCTTAACATCAAGTTTTTAGGCATTAAAAGAGCTTTAAAATGGCTATTTTAAAACATTTTGAAATAATTTAGTCTTTGAGAAATTAAAATTTATGAGTAATATTCTTTCTTTTTTTTTTTTAAGAAAACCTATAAGTTTTAAATACTTAAGTTTAGCATACGATTTTAGAGCATATAATGAGCTTTAAAATGACAATATTAAAACATTTTTAAAATTGCTTGTTATCGAGTAATTGAAGTTTTTGTGCACAGATTCCTTCATTTTTTTTTTAAACTCTATACATTTTAAATACTTAAGTTTTAAATCAGGATGTAGAGCAATAAAGGAGCTTAAAAATTACCATGTTATACCATTTTAGAATTTGTTAGTTTTCGAGTTATTAAAAATTTTGTGTACAAATACTTCTTTTTTTTAAATACTCTATTTATTTTAAATACTTAAGTTTTAAATCAGTTTATAGAGCATTAAAAGAGCTTAAAAATGACCATGTTATACTATTTCAGAATTTGTTACTTTGGGTGTTATTAAAGTTTTTGAGTACAAAGTACTTCTTTTTTTTTTAAAACCTATGTATTTTAAATACTTTTGCTTAAGATCATGTTATTAGGCATTAAAGGAGCTTTAAAATAGCTATTTAAAAACATTTTAAAATAAGTTTGTCTTTGAGAAATTATTGTTTATGTGAACAGCTTCTTTCTTTTTTTTTAAGAAAACCTATAAGTTTTAAATACTTAAGGTTAGTATAGAATTTTAGAGCATTTAAAGAGCTTAAGAATGTCAGTATTAAAACAATTTTAAAATTGCTTGTTATCGAGTAAGTTAAGTTTTTGTGTACAGATTTTTTCTTTTTATTTAAACTCTTTATATTTTAAATACTTATGTCTTAATTCAGGATGTAGAGCAATAAAAGTGCTTAAAAATGACCATCTTATACAATTTTAGAATTTGTTAGTTTCCGAGTTATTAAAAATTTAGTGTACAAATACTTCTTTTTTTTTAAAAACTCTTTATATTTTAAATACTTAAGTTTTAAATCGGGTTGAAGAGCATTAGAAGAGCTTAAAAATGACCATGGTATACCATGTTAGAATATGTTAGTTTTCGAGTTACTGAAGTTTTTGAGTACAAAGTACTTCTTTTTTTATGACACCCTATGAATTTTCAATATTTTTGCTTAACATCATGTCTTTGGGCATTAAAAAAGCTTTAAAATGGCAATTTTAAAACATTTTTAAATAAGTTAGTCTTTGAGAAATTAAAATTTATGTTTTACAGCTACTTTATATTTTTTTTAAAAAACCTACAGGTTTTAAATACTTAAGTTTAACATAAGATTTTGGAGTATGTAAAGAGCTTTAATATGACAAAATAAAAACATTTTAAAATTGCTTGTTTTCGAGTATTTGAAGTTTTTGTGTACAGATTCCTTCTTTTTTTTAAAAAACCCTATATATTTAAAATACTAAAGTTTTTAATTAGGTATTAAAGCATTAACAGAGCAATAAAATTACCACATTACAACATTTTAGAATTTGTTAGTTTTCGAAATATTAAATTTTTTGTGTACAAAGTACTTCTTTTTTTTAGACACTCTATGTATTTTAAATAATTTTGCTTAAAATCATGTTTTTTGGCATTAAAAGAGCTTTAAAATGGCTATTTTAAAACATTTTGAAATAAGTTAGTATTTGGGAAATTAAAATTTATGAGTAATCTTCTTTCTATTTTTTTTTTATGAAAACCTATAAGTTTTAAATACTTAAGTTTAGCATACGATTTTAGAGCATATAATGAGCCTTAAAATGACAATATTAAAACATTTTTAAAATTGCTTGTTATCGAGTAATTGAAGTTTTTGTGCACAGATTTCTTCATTTTTTTTTAAACTCTATACATTTTAAATACTTAAATTTTAAATCAGGATGTAGAGCAATAAAATAGCTTAAAAATTACAATGTTATACCATTTTAGAATTTGTTAGTTTTCGAATTATTAAAAATTTTGTGTACAAATACTTCTTTTTTTTTAATTACTTTATATATTTTCAATACTTAAGTTTTAAATCAATACTTAAGTTTTAAATCAGTTTATAGAGCATTAAAAGAGCTTAAAAATGACAATGTTATACCATTTCAGAATTTGTTATTTTGGGTGTTATTAAAGTTTTTGAGTACAACGTACTTCTTTTATTTTAAAACCCTATGTATTTTAAATACTTTTGCTTAAGATCATGTTATTAAGCATTAAAAGAGCTTTAAAATAGCTATTTAAAAACATTTTAAAATAAGTTTGTCTTTGAGAAATTATAGTTTATGTGTAAAGCTTCTTTCTTTTTTTTTTTGAAATCCTATTAGTTTTAAATACTTAAATTTAGTATAGAATTTTAGAACATTTAAAGAGCTTAAGAATGTCAGTATTTAAACATTTTTAAAATTGCTTGTTATCGAGTAACTAAAGTTTTTGTGTACAGATTCCTTCTTTTTTTTTAAACTCTATATATTTTAAATACTAAAGTCTTAAATCAGGATGTAGAGCAATAAAAGTGCTAAAAAATGACCATGTTATAACATTTTAGAATTTGTTAGTTTTCGAGTTATTAAAAATTTAGTGTACAAATACTTCTTTTTTTATAAAAACTCTTTATATTTTAAATACTTTAGTTTTAAATCGGGTTGTAGAGCATTAAAAGAGCTTAAAAATGACCATGTTATACCATTCTAAAATATGTTAGTTTTCGAGTTATTAAAAATTTTGTGTACAAATACTCCTTTTTTTTTATAAATACTCTATATATTTTAAATACTTAAGTTTTAAATCAGTTTATAGAGCATTAAAAAAGCTCAAAAATGACCATGTTATACTATTTTAGAATTTGTTATTTTTCAAGAATTTAAAAATTTTGTGTACAAATACTTCTTTTTTTTTAAATACTCTATATATTTTAAATACTTAAGTTTTAAATCAGTTTATAGAGCAATAAAAGAGCCTAAAAATGACCATGTTATACCATTTTAGAATTTGTTATTTTGGGAGTTATTAAAGTTTTTGAGTGCAAAGTACTTCTTTTTTTTTAAACACTATGTAATTTAAATACTTTTGCTTAAGATCATGTTATTAAGCATTAAAAGAGCTTTAAAATAGCTATTTAAAAACATTTGAAAATAAGTTTGTCTTTGAGAAATTATAGTTTATGTGTACAGCTTCTTTCTTTTTTTTTTAGAAATCCTATTAGTTTTAAATACTTAAGTTTAGTATAGAATTTTAGAACATTTAAAGAGCTTAAGAATGTCAGTATTTAAACATTTTTAAAATTGCTTGTTATCGAGTAACTAAAGTTTTTGTGTACAGATTCCTTCTTTTTTTTTAAACTCTATATATTTTAAATACTAAAGTCTTAAATCAGGATGTAGAGCAATAAAAGTGCTAAAAAATGACCATGTTATAACATTTTAGAATTTGTTAGTTTTCGAGTTATTAAAAATTTAGTGTACAAATACTTCTTTTTTTATAAAAACTCTTTATATTTTAAATACTTTAGTTTTAAATCGGGTTGTAGAGCATTAAAAGAGCTTAAAAATGACCATGTTATACCATTCTAAAATATGTTATTTTTCAGGAAATTAAAAATTTTGTGTACAAATACTTCTTTTTTTTTAAATACTCTATATATTTTAAATACTTAAGTTTTAAATCAGTTTATAGAGCATTATAAGAGCTTAAAAATGACCATCTTATACAATTTTAGAATTTGTTAGTTTCCGAGTTATTAAAAATTTAGTGTACAAATACTTCTTTTTTTTTAAAAACTCTTTATATTTTAAATACTTAAGTTTTAAATCGGGTTGAAGAGCATTAGAAGAGCTTAAAAATGACCATGGTATACCATGTTAGAATATGTTAGTTTTCGAGTTACTGAAGTTTTTGAGTACAAAGTACTTCTTTTTTTATGACACCCTATGAATTTTCAATATTTTTGCTTAACATCATGTCTTTGGGCATTAAAAAAGCTTTAAAATGGCAATTTTAAAACATTTTTAAATAAGTTAGTCTTTGAGAAATTAAAATTAATGTTTTACAGCTACTTTATATTTTTTTTAAAAAACCTACAGGTTTTAAATACTTAAGTTTAACATAAGATTTTGGAGTATGTAAAGAGCTTTAATATGACAAAATAAAAACATTTTAAAATTGCTTGTTTTCGAGTATTTGAAGTTTTTGTGTACAGATTCCTTCTTTTTTTTAAAAAACCCTATATATTTAAAATACTAAAGTTTTTAATTAGGTATTAAAGCATTAACAGAGCAAAAAAATTACCACATTACAACATTTTAGAATTTGTTAGTTTTCGAAATATTAAATTTTTTGTGTACAAAGTACTTCTTTTTTTTAGACACTCTATGTATTTTAAATAATTTTGCTTAAAATCATGTTTTTTGGCATTAAAAGAGCTTTAAAATGGCTATTTTAAAACATTTTGAAATAAGTTAGTATTTGGGAAATTAAAATTTATGAGTAATCTTCTTTCTTTTTTTTTTTATGAAAACCTATAAGTTTTAAATACTTAAGTTTAGCATACGATTTTAGAGCATATAATGAGCCTTAAAATGACAATATTAAAACATTTTTAAAATTGCTTGTTATCGAGTAATTGAAGTTTTTGTGCACAGATTTCTTAATTTTTTTTTAAACTCTATACATTTTAAATACTTAAATTTTAAATCAAGATGTAGAGCAATAAAATAGCTTAAAAATTACAATATTATACCATTTTAGAATTTGTTAGTTTTCGAGTTATTAAAAATTTTGTGTACAAATACTTCTTTTTTTTTAATTACTTTATATATTTTCAATACTTAAGTTTTAAATCAGTTTATAGAGCATTAAAAGAGCTTAAAAATGACCATGTTATACCATTTCAGAATTTGTTATTTTGGGTTTTATTAAAGTTTTTGAGTACAACGTACTTCTTTTATTTTTAAACCCTATGTATTTTAAATACTTTTGCTTAAGATCATGTTATTAAGCATTAAAAGAGCTTTAAAATAGCTATTTAAAAACATTTTAAAATAAGTTTGTCTTTGAGAAATTATAGTTTATGTGTAAAGCTTCTTTCTTTTTTTTTTTGAAATCCTATTAGTTTTAAATACTTAAATTTAGTATAGAATTTTAGAACATTTAAAGAGCTTAAGAATGTCAGTATTTAAACATTTTTAAAATTGCTTGTTATCGAGTAACTAAAGTTTTTGTGTACAGATTCCTTCTTTTTTTTAAACTCTATATATTTTAAATACTAAAGTCTTAAATCAGGATGTAGAGCAATAAAAGTGCTAAAAAATGACCATGTTATAACATTTTAGAATTTGTTAGTTTTCGAGTTATTAAAAATTTAGTGTACAAATACTTCTTTTTTTATAAATACTCTATATATTTTAAATACTTAAGTTTTAAATCAGTTTATAGAGCATTAAAAGAGCCTAAAAATGACCATGTTATACCATTTTAGAATTTGTTATTTTGGGAGTTATTAAAGTTTTTGAGTGCAAAGTACTTCTTTTTTTTTTAAACACTATGTATTTTAAATACTTTTGCTTAAGATCATGTTATTAAGCATTAAAAGAGCTTTAAAATAGCTATTTAAAAACATTTGAAAATAAGTTTGTCTTTGAGAAATTATAGTTTATGTGTACAGCTTCTTTCTTTTTTTTTTAGAAAACCTATTAGTTTTAAATACTTAAGTTTAGTATAGAATTTTAGAGCATTTAAAGAGCTTAAGAATGTCAGTATTAAAACATTTTTAGAATTGCTTGTTATCGAGTAACTAAAGTTTTTGTGTACAGATTCCTTCTTTTTTTTTAAACTCTATATATTTTAAATACTAAAGTCTTAAATCAGGATGTAGAGCAATAAAAGTGCTAAAAAATGACCATGTTATAACATTTTAGAATTTGTTAGTTTCGAGTTATTAAAAATTTAGTGTAAAAAATACTTCTTTTTTATAAAAACTCTTTATATTTTAAATACTTTAGTTTTAAATCGGGTTGTAGAGCATTAAAAGAGCTTAAAAATGACCATGTTATACCATTCTAAAATATGTTAGTTTTCGAGTTATTAAAAATTTTGTGTACAAATACTCCTTTTTTTTTATAAATACTCTAGATATATTTAAATACTTAAGTTTTAAATCAGTTTATAGAGCATTAAAAAAGTTCAAAAATGACCATGTTATACTATTTTAGAATTTGTTATTTTTCAAGAAATTAAAAATTTTGTCTACAAATACTTCTTTTTTTTTATAAATACTCTATATATTTTAAATACTTAAGTTTTAAATCAATTTATAGAGCATTATAAGAGCTTAAAAATGACAATGTTATACTATTTTAGAATTTGTTAGTTTTCGAGTTATTAAAAATTTAGTGTACAAATACTTCTTTTTTTTTAAAAACTCTTTATATAAATACTTAAGTTTTAAATCGGGTTGTAGAGCATTAAGAGAGCTTAAAAATGACCATGTTATAACATTTTAGAATTTGTTAGTTTTCGAGTTATTAAAAATTTAGTGTACAAATACTTCTTTTTTTTAAAAACTCTTTATATAAATACTTAAGTTTTAAATCGGGTTGTAGAGCATTAAAAGAGCTTAAAAATGACCATGTTATACCATTTTAAAATATGTTAGTTTTCGAGTTATTAAAAATTTTGTGTACAAATACTCCTTTTTTTTTAAATACTCTATATATTTTAAATACTTAAGTTTTAAATCAATTTATATAGCATTAAAAAAGCTCAAAAATAACCATGTTATACTATTTTAGAATTTGTTATTTTTCAAGAAATTAAAAATTTTGTGTACAAATACTTCTTTTTTTTTTTAAATACTCTACATATTTTAAATAAATAAGTTTTAAATCAGTTTATAGAGAAATAAAAGAGCTTAAAAATTACCATTTTATACCATTTTAGAATTTGTTATTTTGGGAGATATTAAAGTTATTGTGTACAAAGTACTTCTTTTTTTTTTAAACCCTATGTATTTTAAATAGTTTTGCTTAAGATCATGTTACTAAGCATTAAAAGAGCTTTAAAATAGCTATTTAAAAACATTTTAAAATAAGTTCTTCTTTGAGAAATTATAGTTTATGTGTACAGCTTCTTTCTTTTTTTTTTAGAAAACCTATAAGTTTTAAATACTTAAGTTTAACATAAGATTTTAGAGTATGTAAAGAGCTTTAAAATGACAATATAAAAACATTTTAAAATTGCTTGTTATCGAGTATTCGAAGTTTTTGTGTACAGAACCCTTCTTTTTTTTAAAAAACCCTATATATTTAAAATACTAAAGTTTTAAATTAGGTATTAAAGCATTAACAGAGTTATAAAATTACCACATTACAACATTTTAGAATTTGTTAGTTTTTGAGATATTTAATTTTTTGTGTACAAAGTACTTCTTCTTTTTAGACACTCTATGTATTTTAAATAATTTGGTTTAAAATCATGTTTTTTGGCATTAAAAGAGCTTTAAAATGGCTATTTTAAAACATTTTGAAATAAGTTAGTCTTTGAGAAATTAAAAGTTATGAGTAATTTTCTTTCTTTTTTTTTTTTAAGAAAACCTATAAATTTTAAATACTTAAGTTTAACATAAGATTTTAGAGTATGTAAAGAGCTTTAAAATGACAATATAAAAACATTTTAAAATTGCTTGTTTTCGAGTATTTGAAGTTTTTGTGTACAGATTCCTTTTTTTTTTTAAAAAACCCCATATATTTAAAATACTAAAGTTTTAAATTAGGTATTAAAGCATTAACAGAGCGAAAAAATTACCACATTACAACATTTTAGAATTTGTTAGTTTTCGAAATATTAAATTTTTTGTTTACAAAGTACTTCTTTTTTTTAGACAGTCTATGTATTTTAAATAATTTTGCTCAAAATCATGTTTTTTGGCAACAAAAGAGCTTTAAAATGGCTATTTTAAAACATTTTGAAATAAGTTAGTCTTTGAGAAATTAAAATTTATGAGTAATATTATTCTTTTTTTTTTTAAGAAAACCTATAAGTTTTAAATACTTAAGTTTAGCATACGATTTTTAGAGCATATAATGAGCGTTAAAATGACAAATAAAAAATTTTTAAAATTGCTTTTTATCGAGTAATGAAGTTTTGTGCAAGATTCCTTCATTTTTTTTTAAATTCTATACATTTTAAATACTTAAGTTTTAAATCAGGTTAGAGCAATAAAGGAGCTAATAATTACCATGTTATACCATTTTAGAATTGTTAGTTTCGAGTTATAAAAATTTTGTGTACAAATACTTCTTTTTTTTAAATACTCTATTTATTTTAAATACTTAAGTTTTTAAATCAGTTTATAGAGCATTAAAAGATCTTAAAAATGACCATGTTATATATTTCAGAATTTGTTACTTTGGGTGTTATTAAAGTTTTGAGTACAAAGTACTTCTTTTTTTTTTAAAACCTAGTATTTTAATACTTTGCTTAAGATCATGTTATAAAGCATTATAAAGAGCTTTAAAATAGCTATTTAAAAACATTTGAAAATAAGTTTGTCTTTGAGAAATTATAGTTTATGTGTAAGCTTCTTTCTTTTTTTTTTAGAAAACCTATAAGTTTTAAGT